>JAYMFT010408705.1:0-18395 GCA_038088735.1 Panulirus argus | reverse complement strand
CTTTCGCTTTATAAGTAACACTTTTGCAAGTGACACTTTCTCGCTGAGTGTGGACTTATATAAAGTCGCCCAACTAACAATTCCATATCATCATATACATACATACTTAATTATCGCATGTATTTCCAGCTTTTCAATTAATAATGTTGCGGGAGATATTCAACCATATTCTTAATTATTGATCTTGACAGAAAACATTAGTGAGATGCCAGTCTGTCTGTGCGTCTGTGTCTGTGAACATCCTTCGTTTACATCTCCTCTGTGGCTCCTACCAATATGGACCTGTTTGAAATCATTGTCTTTTCTTTATGTTCCATTATCTTTTTTAATTCTCCTCCCGAGCCTGGGGTCTGGTTCAGGTCTATATGCGTTCACAGATCATTCTACGATATTCCCATCTCGTGTCTATGGTGATTAACTGATTAACTTCCTCTACATGTAATCTGATTTCCCACTGATCAGTCACCTTACGCTGAAGCTTAAGTGCTAGATAGATGATCAAGTCACACACACACACACACACACACACAGACAGAGACAAATCCAGCCCTACCATGATCCAAATCTCTTTTATGATTAGTTAACTATTTACTATCATGACCTCCTAGTTCTGAAATATCTGTAATGTCTGAACTCTGTATTTTCGGGAGAATAGCTGTCTAAATTCAATAAATATATCATTATCATTATCACTACCCACATACACACAGATTATTGCCCTTGATCAATCATCAGACACACGGTCAGTTTTCTATGGTACCATACATACATTCATACCATTTCATCTGTTTCATCCTCACTTTTTCTGATCTATTCTTTCTATCCGAACTTCCAGTTCGCCTTCCATTTCCCACTTGCATCACTATCACACTCTTCGCCTCTTTTTCCAGTTTCCTTCTACGCTGCCCAGCAGAGAGAGAGAGAGAGAGAGAGACGCTCTGTTTCCTCTGCAGCAATACCCAAATCTCATTTATCATTTGTCCTCCCTCCCCAACGGCTCGCCATTACTTCCTTCAGAACTTCACAAACTTCATTCTCTTGTAACATCCTGCTACTATTTATACATACATACATATATATATATATATATATACACACACACATATTCGCCATTTCCCACTTTAGCGAGGTAGCGTTAGGAACAGAGGACTGAGCCTTAGAGGAAAAAATCCTCACTTGGCCCCCCCTCTCTGTTCCTTCGTTTGGAAAAGTGAAAACAGGAGGGGATACATTGATGGTTATGGCTACCACCGTCTCACTTGCTTAACATTCCTTTTTACCAGCCACGGGGCAATGCAGACGAAGCATGGTATTAGGGGTACCCCCTTCTCAGCCCTTACGGAGAAAATGGATGGATGGTAAGGAATCCAGTATGGTCGCAGATTTTGTTATTTATTGCCCAGCCTCTAGTTCAAATAAATCATTTAGTCTTACAAAAGTCCACGAGGGTCCGGTGCTAATCAATAGTCCAATGCCACTGCTAAAATTGTCAGTAACCTATAAACAACGAGACTGTTTTGTATAAGTTTCCCTTAATATCTTTATCATAAACAAAGGACGAAATCATTAAGAAAGCGAAGGGTGGAAGCAATAGTGTCAAGGGAAAGTGTGAAGTGTGGTTCAATAAGATAGAGTGGAAGCGGTGGTGTTCGGTTATTGCCTCCTTCTGACGCAGTGGAAAGAGACGGAACGTTGGATGCCCCGGTCTCGGCGGTGTAACTCACTGCACACTCTCTTTCTTTCTGCCAATATCGCTCGTCCTCTACTTTGGTGAGCACCGGCCGGGAATATCCACATTCTTATTTATGAAACTCCTCTTTCCTGATGTTTCTGGCCGCACCAGCTGCCCCAGTTGTCTTGTGTGTGTGTGTGTGTGTGTGTGTGTGTGTGTGTGTGTGTGTGTGTGTGTGTGTGTGTACCACAGCTGTTAGGAACAGCTGGAGGCGATGAGGAGTTTCAAGGGGTTTGTCATACGACGACCCTATCCTGGCGCTTCTCCAAGTGCAGTGAGGTAATGCCTCATGTCTGTGAGGGCGTGAGACTAGTGCCACGATCTGTGAGGGTGTGAGGCACAGAACTAACCACACACACACACACACACACACACAAGAATTGCTCTCTACCTACTACTGTGAACGTCATACACGATCCTTGAACAAGTACACAGCTAAGCAAGCAAAAAAGCTTAGTTTTCCCATAATTATGTGCATGTCAATTACTATATCACTGTAACGCAATCAACGTGAAAATATTCATCACTTAATGTTCGCCATTAAGTATATGATATATGCCAATATATTGTTATTGCAGTTCAACAAGTATATAACTTTACATCGCTCAATGTTTACTACTAAATACATAATGTATGTCAACACAACGCTACAGCAATTCAACCAATATATAACTTCGCATCACGTAATGTTTAACGGATCGCCACTAAATGAATGATGAATAGACCATAAAATTTGCTATGTAGAACTTCCTGTATTATGTAAACAGACTTCCCTCGTGTGTTTATCCAACCCGTAGAAGTATCCAGCCCCTAACTTGATCTTAAGCTCGTTTTGTGATCAATTAACTAGTCAGTATCATAACCCCTCCAAATATGCAATTCCTCAATAGTGTATTTCCACCCGAATGGATGCCTGGGGTCAAAATAAATCGTTCTTTGTTACTTTAGTGATTCAATTATTACATCATATATATGTGTAGATAGATAGACAGACAGACAGACAGACAGACAGACAGACAGACAGACAGACAGATAGATAGATAGATAGATAGAGAGAGAGATAGATATATAGAATAGATAGATATACACTGGTAAATGCTTTTGAAGAATAAAAAAAAAATGATGGACAACTTTACCTTGGTAAATGTTTAAAGTGGGCAAGATGACGGGATAATTTTTCCAATATGGACACATTAATATTTTCTAAAGTTTCTAATCGGTTTAGCTCCTCATGTTTATTCTGGTCAAATGTAGCAAGAAATTGTTCCATTGTTTCTTCCCGCTTGCGTAGTTCTCTGTACTTCTGACTTCTCTCACTCTGATTTTCTTCCAATTCCTGAGAGGTAATTAGTGTGGTATGAGAATGGCAACAGCAAACTTAGCAATCAATCACTTCATATACTCTCAATACTTGTAATTATAAGGACATATAAATACACTTATTTCTTTCAGATTAAGAAATTTTCATTATGATAAAACTATGCTTAAATTGATGAATCAAATACATCACTACAATAAACAAGTCATACACTGTCAAGAAATCACAGTTTTTTTTTCCAATAATATGCAGGGATAGGTAGAAATTGATAGACAGCCAATGAAAAGGGATTTTTTACCCACCTGGGTATTGGGAGGGTTAGTGACGGCTGTTAAGTAAGCCAGCACTTCAGTGGCTGTCAAGCTGCACTCCTCTGACCAAGATAACTGCCTTTTCTTTCTGCCTCATCCACACGTTGACTACTGGCATTCTATCCACAACCATACAGTCTCTCTTTGTCACACATAACACTTGAAAACACTTAACTTGTACTGCTCATTCTTTGTTACTCTTAAGATTTTCTTGCAGTAAGCACTATGTGCTTGCCTTGTCTATTGGCAGCAAAGTGGTAGGAGTCATAGATAGAAGTAGTAGTCAGGAACATTTTGGCAAGTGCATTAGGTAGAAACAAAAGGTAGTTGTGGTAAGTAGGAATATTAGGCAGGAGCATTAGGCAGAGGTTGTCAAGTAGAAACATTAGGTAGGAGTTTCTGTAAACACTGCACTAGAGCTACCCACTGCCAGTGACCTGTTAAAGGTGTGACGCTAAAGGCTAAGAAGTGGCACTGGAGTTCACTAGTTATGGACACCCTAATGCTATGGCCACCCCAGTGAGGGAGTTCCAGGAGGGAATAGGTGTCAGAGACATAGATAGATAATATGCATGACTTATTTATCATTTACTCCTAATTTTTTAAAGCATAATATTTGCTATAATTTGCAATTTAGTAAACTGTGACCCATTCATTCTAGAGAGAGTATTCAAATATGTCCTCAGTTTTGGGTATATAATGATCATAATACATTTCATTACACAAGTCAATTTTCTAGAACTCTGCAGTTATCTAGGATAAGCATTATGATTGTGGCAGTAAAGCACAACTTTATGGATAAGCATGATGAATTTGATGGAACAGTACAACGCTATTGTTGCAGTCACAGTAGTTATACTACAATATTCTATGAACATTTTATTAGATAATTATGCTATGCTATGCTTATGCTTTACCTTTAACCTTAAGGAACAAGTTTCAAAACAGGCTAACTCTAAAAATAACTGAAGGATGAAGTCCCTTGGATTGACAAGTTTACCATATTTCAGAGAGAAAGTCTTTACAAGACTGAAGTAATTAGCTTATTGGAGAGGCAACAAAATCTTATACAAGAAGGGTCAGTGGTGCTAAAGTACTCATGGAATTAAAAGTGGCCAAAAGACTGCAAGGATAATACAGCCATTAGGAAAACTGCACAGGATGACACAGTCATTACTAAAACAGATTTAGAAGAATATGGAGAGAACATAGAGGATTGCTTGAAGTTGACAAAGGAGTAGGGGAAAACCTTGAAGGAAATGCAAACAATGATAGACAACAGGAGATGGTATGGCAAAATGCAGACTGTGATGGGAAAAATAAAATGTTAGCTCTGGTTTAGTCATGATATACGGTCTACAAGAGCATAATACATCTAGGTGGAAAACTGCACTGAAGGAAGAGAAGGATATTGTGGATACCCTGAAAGCTTTAAGACTAGAGTTAAAAAAAGAATTGAGGAAGATTGGGGTATGTTATCAGGAAGGGAGGCAATGACCACTCATGAGTAACATTTAAAATGAAAGGAAACACTGAGGTATTCATATAACAAACACATAGATTGGCAGGTGCTGAAATATTCAATTGAAAGTTCATGAGAAAGGACAGAACAAGGGAAGAAGTAGAGTTCACAGAGACCAGCCATGAGAGGAATGCTGTCCCGATAATTTGGAGCTGGGAAATTTTATTTGATATTTTGTCTTTCCCTCCTCCTATAACCTTTCCAGCTTTTAAGAACTGGATCTTAATTGGATCTTCAAACACGCAAGGGACTCAGATTAATATTTACTGCATTTTCCTTTCTCATACGTATCATCTTACCTTCCATCCAAGATGGCCATGAGTGGGGCATGCTTTTGCCTGGGCCACATCTGTTATCAAAAATAAAAAGTGACATGACCATTTGGTCTGGAAAGAGCTTAACTTTGAGAAACTGAAATATCTTTATATATTTTGCTAGTTTATTTTAACAAATCATCTGGAAATATGCATTTGTCATTCTTCAAATCGTCTACTATTTTAGCATATACAATAGTAACAGCCAGTTTATTCCTTTTTTTGAGTTACTCCTTTTGTAAAGAAATGATTCCCTGTATCAGCATGAAGCCTTTACATCTGTGTTTTAGCCCAGTGTTTCAAGTAAAAGGATTTTTATATCACTTTGACAGTTTCCATATTGCTGTAATCAAAATTTTTTGATGTTGAAAACTTCTTTTAAGTCACCCCAGAGTCTTTATTTCTATAGGGAATAGTTGGGGATCCCTTCATCTTTCCTCATATGGCTGACTTCTTAGTCCTGGTTTTAGCAATGTTGCCCCTTTTATTGTCACTCAACCTGGTAGTATGTTTCAGCAGTTTGGTCTTCTTTCCTGAGGAAGTGCACACAAGTATAAAGGTCCAAAGGAATGCGGTGAGGATTGTATAAAAATTGAGTACTGTAAGTAATGAAGAGAGGAGGGAAGTCATTAACTTCCACATATTGGAGAAATGGATGATATGGACACATGATAACCACCTATATATTGCTATGGAGATATGATATGACCTCACAGAGCAACTCCTTCAAGTCTATGGGAAATTGGGAACAAAAGAACATTATAGAAAGCTTAGCATGATAATGACCTCACAGAGCAGCTCTTTGAAGTCTACGGGAAATAGAGAACAATAGAACATTAAAGAAAGCTTAGCAAAAAGTGTCTGGAGGAATGTGATTAAGCATTTCTTCAGCATCAGAGAAATGAACATATTTAATAAGTTAAACAAAAATTATTTTGAATAGCATTGGAAAATCCAAAAGGTTGTATGATGGAAATGATGTGCTGAGAGACTGGGACTTACAAATGTAAGGCTCCCACCCTATATGCACATTCAAATAACCACAAACAAGTAATCTAATACAACAAAACACATTTACACTATATGACACATTTCTTATGTACACACATAAGTCTTCATGCTTATCATGATAAAGGATAAAGAAAAACAGAGCAGCCATCAAAATATACTACGTTATAAAGGTAAATTTTAACACCCTTTCAAGGAAAGTAAGAATTTTCAGGAAACATCATGAATTGCCGCATCCTTTCCTGATGAACAATCAGAACTGTGAGTATATCTTAACCTGGTCTAGCTGCTGGATCTCATCATGAACTCGCTTCATCTGCTCTTGAACTTCACTGATCTGACGTTCCATTGTGGCAATCTCTGCATTATCTTCCTTTACCTGTATATATAAATAGAAGTGGATAATTACTTATTAAGTGTTTGAGCTATTTCATATAATGAATCAGTCGCTGATAAAATTTTATTTAATTTCTTAATGTTTTTGTAAACAGTTTCATAAATCATTAATACACAAATACGTAGCTGCACTTTAGTTTTTTCTTTTATGTCATAGGTTCCAGTCATGCATAAAAGTCCTTTTCCATCCCAGAACTCAAATGAAAGATAAAAAGTGCTAAAAGATAGCAAAGTAGAGAAGTAAAGGAAAAATAAGCTAAGAGTTTTGGAGGAAGTGAAATACCTTTTTGTTGAAAAGAGGGAGGGTCATATCTATAAGGAAAGACATGAGATAGCAGAGAGTTCCAAAGCTTAGTATTGTATGGAAAGAAATGGACATGACAACAGCTTATCCTAGAGTTGCCAATGTCTACACAGTAATTAAGTGATGCAGTAGCTAAGCTAATGGTTAGGGCACATGAGCAACAAGTTTTTAGGAGCATAAAAGATAGCAATTTATGTAGAAGAGGGAAAGAGAACAAACAATATGACTTTGGGGAAATAGGTCAAGTTTGAGGTCAGACTTGGAAGAAGGATGAGTTAGACTGCTTTGCTCTTGACTCTATCAAGTAGGAATGTAAAGTTAGAACCTTCCCAAATGTTTGAGAGTAGTGTTTCACAAAAAGACAAATCATTCCTTTGTATAGATGAAGCAACTGTTTCTGAATAGAAAAATTTTGGGTATCTAAACAGGACTACCAATATCATAAAAGCAGATTTAACTATCTGTATTTTGTGGGGTTTCCAAGATATTTATGTAAAGGTGAAACCAAGTATATTTATTGTGTAAAGCAGTAAAATTAGAAAACTAATGAAAGGATACTGGAAAATGGCGTGGGGAGTTGAAAAGGATACAGAAAATTGCTTTTAAAGGCATTAAACTTAACTAGCTTACAACTACCTCTCTGGGATATCTTATCAAATTTGAGTTTACAGAGGCGGTTGTGATGAGACAAGAAATAGATCAAGCAAGGGAAGATGGAGTAGTTAAAAAAAAATGTAGAGGTGCAGTGTTCAGCCATCAATGCAGGTATGCATCTCGCTGTCCATTGAAGGAAGAAAAATACTAATAAAAGTGAGGAAGAGCATGAAAGATAGAAGAGAACCTTAGGGTGATTTGTGCTGATGGGAAAATATACAATAATGGGATTATACTGGCCAAAGAGGAAGATAGACATGGCAGAACAAAATAAGCAAGGAAAAACAAAAGAGGGTTGCTCAGAGATCAGACCCCAATGTCATACCATATCAAATCTTGCAGTATGACAAGGGCCACTACACTGGATTCCATAGGCTTACTCAGAGAGAATGACCAGAAATTAGACAGAAAAGAATTTCATGAGAAGGTCTTGCCTAATCTCACAACATTAATCTCGAGATGTCTTGCATATTGTACCAAAACCAGCGCCTACCATCCACAGCCCCACCCCACAGACAAACTCCATGGTATCTTTGACAATTTTTATCAGTTTGCCTTTCCTGTGCCTTTGCATATCTGTGATACTATAAATGCTTGCCCTACCAACAAAACCAACATTTCTTTTCCCTCTAATTCAAGGTTAGATGACTTAAACTTTCCTTATACATTTTCCTATAATTTCTTTTTCATACAATCTAAAAAACATTTCTTTCTCTAGTCACAAGCATGGCATATGGACAAGACAGCAACAATCCTTATCTTTTGTAGGATTGTGCCTCTGAGCTACCTGGCACAATATGGAACTGAAAAAAAGACATGAAAATTATGATCTGTGTTATGTTACATAAGGTAGTCTTGATGGCAGCCATACAGGATGGCACAATTAGAGCATGTAAGATGGATACTGCTCTTCGTATGGTTGTTGTGTCTGTGTCAATTGGCCGTTGAACTGAACACATAGGGGCTTTTAGTAATGAAAGCTCTATAAAAAGGAAAGAGACCATCATTTCTGGTTGTTCTCTTTCACATAATATGCACAACTTTTCTTTTAAATAAGTACAGTTCAAATGGTTCAGCATGATGTAAAAATGAATTCACTGATAAGAAAATATAATGGAGCAGCAGGTTAAGAAATATACTGTTGAAAAATGAAGCATGACAGATAAAGAGACATTATGTTTAGGTGTAGTTATGGAACTACCTCTCAACAATTGCAGTCTTGCCTTCATATGTATAAAATCTAGAAACTTAAAGAGACATGTAATGTTTTAAACAGCTAGCAAAAGTCAACCATGAAAGCTCATCTTAGAAAGGGAAAGAGATTTTATTTCACTTTCTTCTTTGCAAGTATGTACATTGGCACCCAACTGTTGGTTTGTGATACTTTCAAAATCCAGGCAATGTTTCAAAGACTGATCTTTTTAATTCCTTTGTCTCATTATATGCCTATACCTCTAGCTCTATCCCTTTTTTTTTTCTTGCTTCCTTACTCTTATTTTTACCTTGCATATCTTTACTGTACCATATAATTTTATATCTCATTGCCTTACTCCTACTTTATGCTTGCTATATAATTCTTTTGACTAATTCTAATTGCTGTCAGCAGATGGTGACTGCAGAAGCTTTCAGTAAAAATTTTAAGCACTGGTACTGGTTCTTTGATGCACAATGTTGTGGAGAGGATGACAACTGAAATGTTTGAGGAAGAGAATGCTCTTAAAATCTGCTTTGTCAGTATAAGACATTTAAAGAGCAACAGAAATTGAATGAATTCTGAGCATAACACCCTGCAATTATTTCTGTATCATAATTCTTTCTGTATCATAATCTCCAATACAATTAAATACAGTCTTCTATCCTTCTAGCATGTTGGATCTACACCATGGCATTAATTATCTCCATAGGATCTAATAGGTCTTCTTTCCTTCCCATGAGAAGGTTCTTCTTTTCCTTACCTGCAGCAAAAGTCTTTCTGCTTCCTCCTTTGGGGTTCCCCTCTTCTGGTTCTCTGTAATGATCTCCTCTTTCTTCTCCTCCAGTTCCTGAAGCTTCTCGTATAAACCAACTGCCTCTTGCTTAACCTATGTTACAAAATATAAGCATATAGTATTCAGCATCCATACCATTGTTAGAAAGTGGATATTGTACTAGAAGTGCTATTCATCCAGTACACTACTAAGCACTATAGTTTTTCACCACTTCTGTTTAGCAAATTACTCAAATTACATTAAAGACATTAAACCTTTGATGTAGAGAGCTCATCCTCTAATGTAGCTTTGCGGTTGTCAAGTGCATCTAATTCATGCTGCATTTCATCAAGATGCTGCAGGAGATTTGTGTTTAAGTTTCGCAGATCCAGGTACTTGTGACGCAGTTCTGGCTGCATAGCCTGGACAAGGCTCTCTCCCATGTGTCGCTCCTGGGGGAATAGTGATAATTCTGACAACTTATTAAGTGAAATGTGTAACTTTAACTTAGGTAGGTGATTATTCCATAACACTGTTGTGTTCTTAACATCTGTATTTAATGAAACTATCACGTTCATCAAAACTGTTTAAAAAACAAGTGCTGCGCACCCAATTTTGTATTTTCCAAATGCATCTCAAAAAACAATCTAAAGTAAATTAAGTAATGTTAAAATTAGAGGTTCTGGGTAGTTGATGTGTTGGCCTCGGTACCATATGAAACCTCAACTATGAGGAAGTGAAAGGAGTGTCAGAAATGAGATTTCACCTTAAGACATTCCCCATCTTTTGTCATATTCATACGTTTGCTTGATGAAATGGTCTGTGAAAGTTATCATGTTCATAGTAACCTACAGATTCTTCTTTCATCCATACATTCACCTATCTGGGAAATATTTTACCTCTGCAGTCAGTGATTTAAGCAATTCGGTTTTAGTTTAGGTTAATTATTTTACTATGAAAAGGCATGTAGGGGATAGAGTGAAATGAAGCAGTGTGGTATACAGGGGGCCACTTGCTGTTAATGGACTTACCAGGGAATCTGAACCTGGCAGGGGAAACAAAGGGAAGGTCTGTGGGGCCTGATTGCGGATAGGGGGCTGTAGTTTTGATGCATTACATAAGACAGCTACATAATGGACGTGAGCTTACGAGACTCTTTTCTTTGTCTGATCCTAATGCTACAGTTATGAAAGAAAGAAAGCCTATGTAAACTAGTTACTGCTCTTGCTTGAGCAATCCTTATTCTTGTTTTGTATATTCTCTATATCCAAGATAATAAAATTAAACTAAATGTGCACAGAAAAGGTATGTAGAATGTAAAATTAAATAAAACACCCTGAATATTACACAGGTCTCAGAATGTGACCTTATCACTGAAGAAGAGAAGTAAGCTATGAAGACAAATATGAAATCTGATAAAATTAGTATTTACTTGATTTTAAAAAGCTACAATTGTGATGACCACCTTTAGCTGAGAATCATCCACATTTGATGGATGTAAACCAAGAACATATTTACCAGCGAGAAATGGTATCCTAATGCACTATCTGAAACAAGTATTCCTCACCAATATATACTGGGAATTCATGCTTGAGTGTATCTCTTTGTTCCTCCAAATTTAAATGGGTGAGGAGAGTTATTTTCAAATTAAATATAATTTTCATTAGTTGAAATATAACAAATGCCAAAATTATAGAGGGAACAAACTTCCCAGATTGATGAATGTATGGATAAATGAATGAATAGACAATTGGAGAGTTATCCAGTACATACCCATTAAGACAGAGGGGTAAGAATTAGATATCATTACCATGACAGTCATCACTGTCATATTCATATCTGAATAAGTTTGCAGGTGATGCTATGGTCATGAGAGAAGTAAGGAGTGTTAAGAATCGAATCAACTTAAAGATGGGCTTTGAAAAGCTCCGGAGCTGCTCTAATACATCTTAAATGAAGTTCATTCCAAATAAATAGAAAGTAATGAAGACGGGACATAGTAAAAGAAGATCTCTGTATGACTATAATCTGTCAGGAAACACAATACAAGAATGTGTGTGTGTGTGTGTGGAAGAGACCTTGGGGGGGACACATCTGAAAACCATCAGGGGAAATGTTAGGAAGACAAACTGTTAACTGGGTAATGTAAGATATGCATTTAAAGTACACAGATAACCTGTTCAACAAACTATTTAAATTTTTGATTTGGTCACTTCCTTTTAAGAAGAGTGAAGATATTCTAGAGTACGTCCAAAGGAGGGCAACAAGTATGCTACATAAGAAAAAAAAAGAGCTGCATAACAAGGAGAGGTTAGAATCTATAAATTTGTCCATCATAGATAAGAGAATAATAAGGGAAGATGATCACAATCTACAAATTTCTGAACTAGTCTGACTGTGGATAAGGAATAATTCTCTAAAAAGACACAGAGACAGAGTAAACAGAGTCCATAAAAAATTAAACAAATGTGTCAATAAAGAAGTAAGAAACATTTTCACATTATCAGAGTTGTGAATGGAAGAAGTTTAAAAAGTTGTATGATAGTAAAATACTGTAGTTGTAAGAGAAAGACCCCATGAGTGTAGACCTTCCTTGTACTGTACAAATAGGTAACAGGTGATTGCAATCCTTCTAATATTACAGCTATCACTACAAAGTCACCACTTTGACAGGGAGATGCTGGGGTTATGACATAGCCAACACAGTCTTATGACAAGGTTACTATTATTACTACATAATCATCACTGCTGTTACTGCAAATTTACTATGTTTCCTACAAAATTATCAACATTTGAAATTTATCATGTCTTTAGTTGATGTTTCTGACACTATACTTACCAACAACACAAAAAGAACAAGCAATACTACAATGGATCTCTTCACAATTAAACATTGAAAGCCAATCAAAACTGTTAAAATCAGTTTTGCTTGTTGGGTCTATTTACAATTAGTGAATGAACAAGTGCTGCCCATAAAATAACAAGTCTGCAAAGGTTAAGTGTATTTAATTTACACTAAAGTAAGACACCAGAGATGATTTAGTTGTATATTGCACCTGACCTACAGTAAAATCTTTCTGAAAGATGAGGGCTTTCATGTTTACACATAATGAGTAACTACAATGGTCATTCTTCTTCGTTACAAAGACAAAGGTTAGGAATGGCATCTTACCAGCATTTCAGCACCATTAACCCTTTCAATCTTATGCTTACTTTATTTGAACACTTCTCCAGCTTAATTTTTTTTCAAAAATATATAAATGAAAAAAGGAAATTATCATAAATTGATTCAACAGATGTTAAAAGACATGATACTAAAAAGGAAAATGCCTTGTCAGCATCTGTAATCCCTTTAAGTTTCCTTGGCAGTAAGATATAAGATGTAATAATAATCATCCTAATTGTTCTAAATCACTACTTTCCATCAAAAGTTCATCTTATTTCTTCTCCTGGTGCTGTGCGTATATGTTTATGGCTAACAGACACACTGGTAGCAACGTGCTTGCTTCTGGTATATGTTGGTTCTGACAGCTGTGAAATTTCTAAGGGTGAATTATTACTGTTGGTGACATAAGGTATCTATATGTGGCTCATGACAATTCTGGGAGATTTAGTAAGGCAAGAAATATCAGCATGTATCCTGTACATGTGTAGGGTACCAGGTATGTGTGTAGGACTAAAAGCGTTAACATACCAATGTGATGGAATTTTTATAATAATAATTATTGTTATGTATATGTTTACAAATGACAGCTGTAAAGGTAATTATCTAAAACTATTTTCATTTTTAAATATGTCTAATCATTATGCTATAAAAGGGAGAATTATTATTTATATTCACATTTTATTTTTCATAATTAATTTCAATTCTATCTGTTATCATGAATACTATTCACATTTCCATGGGTTGGATGAAGTACAAAAATTTACAAATCTGGAGTTCCTAACACTGTAAGAGGACAAATGGCAGGAAGTTTACATGAGTTTACACGAGAAAGACAGACAACAGGAGGCCTGATTGGCCTACGACTGAGTTGTCTGTTAAAAAGAGGAAAAAAAGTTTAACTTGACAAGAAAATGTAATTCCGCTATGCAGTAGACTTGCTACCCTGCCACATTATTTTCAAAGCAAAGATGTAAATTCACCTTTGCCTTGGTATGTAACTGCATGCCAATTTTTCCTCTCCATAGAATTGTGTGTTACCAATACTACCTGCCCGGGTATCAGGAGGGTTAGTTATGGCTGTGTGGTAAGACAGCACTTCAATGATTGTCAGGCTGCACTCCTTTCACCCAGGTAGCTATCTTTTCTTCCTGCCTCACCCACATATGGACTGTTGGACTTATTTCCACAAACATACACTTTCTCCTTGTCACACATAACCCTTGACAACAATTAACTCACACATCTCATTCTTCTTTAATTTAGATTTTCCTACAGTGAGAGCTTTGCAATAGCCCTGCCTTTTGGTGAATGGTAGGAGCAATAGAAGTAGTAGGTAGGAATGTTAAACAGGAGCATTAGGTAGAAGTAGTAGGTAGCAGCATTAGCTGGGAGCATTAGTTAGAAGTAGCAGGTTGGAATGTTAGGCAGGAGTATTAGGTACATTAGGCAGACACATTAGGTAGAAGAGTTAGTAGGAACATTAGGTAAGAGTCTCTGAAAACACTGTGCTAGTGTTGCCCTCTGCCAGTGGCCTTTTAAGGGTGAGGCACTAAGGGCCAAGAAGCAGCACTGGAATTCAACAGTTAAGGAGACTCTTTAGTTGTGGCCACCCCCTTGAGGGAGTTCCTGAAGGGAACAGGTATCAAAGCTATAGATAGATAATGATAGAGAGAGAGACAGAGAGAGAGAGACAGATAGATAGATAGATAGATAGATAGATAGATAGATAGGATTGTAATTATTTTTTAGCTAACAGGTACACTAGGCATGTTTACAACCTTATACTCATCTTCATTTTATACAATAACTGAAGACCTAATTATTCTCTGTCCTGAGACAATTGGTGTCATTACTGATTCTCAAAAACTGTCATTTTTCATGTTGAAAATGCAATATCTCGCTCATTATGTCCACCAGTCAGATGATTAGATATTACCTCTTCAATTTCTGCCTCAAGTTGTCGCATCATGGACTCCAAATCCTGCTTACGTGTAAATAATGCTTCCAACTTATCTGCTTCCCCTTTATTGGCCTCTTTCAATTCTCGGGTCTCATCATCAATCTCCACCCGTTCAGTATCTGTGTTTATGAGGTCTAGCAACAGGTTGTAATCAGCCAAGGTTCCTTGCAGCTCTGTAAAAAGACATATACTCTATATAAGAATAAATTAAACTATGTATCAGTACAACTTTCATAGCAAAAGCACAGATAAATCATTATTATTAAAGCAGATACCAAGATGGCTAATATTTTTCAAGCTCTAACATCAGTCTCATTCAAATCTAGTTTATACTTTCATTGTTTTTCTCATCCTTATGTTATTGTTATGAAATAATACCATCTAAAAATTTCTATCAAATGGCCAAAGAAACTTGCCCCCAAGCTGTGTTACAAATTTATGAAAATTCATGAAAGCACTTGGGTCATATTCAATGAATGAGGGCCCAATTATAAACTTATTTGACACCAGAAGGTACATAAAAGTTAAAACTAATGCTATCGGTATGACTGAACCTTGTCATCTAAACAAGTGATACTTAGCAAAACTGTTTAACTGTTGGTGTCTTGGTTTCTATGGCTAAGATAAACATAAGACAAAAAAATAAATTAAGGGAAACTACGGCAGTAATGACTCTTGCAACGTATGCTATTACTGGGAGAAATGCTCTAAGCATTTTGTTGGTAATGTCTTTGATATTCCTAATTATCTAATCCCTGGCTTGATAAGTACATCTGTGGTGCAAGATGTAGCTGACAGTCAGATCTTTTTTAACCCTGCTCAGCTGGAGGAGTATGTTTGGGTACAGTATTCAAAAAGGTCATTCATTGCACCTTACAAATATAAAGATTGATAAGTATAGTGAGTGTTGTATAGTGAGTGTTATGTCACCACAGTGATACAACATATGCAACAGTTACATTATTACTTGATTCAGTTATAAAAAACCAGGACCTCTTTGATTAGGCCCCTTCAGCTTCAAGACTATGCTCTAATCAGGAATCAATGAACTTCTTAGGAATATGAAGTTCCTTAATGACTCACCTTAGCAGTCTTTCTTATCCTCACATTTTCCTGAAATAGAGGAAGAAAGGGGTAGGAGCAAGGTTCTTCTTCTAAACTTCTTTGACTCACTTTTGTTGTTCATTTAAGGCCCTGGCCTCAATGAGAACTATTGTCCATCATTGGTGCCTTTGGGAAAAAAAAAAAATACTGGATTTACCTTTGCACTATGAGATCCAATGCAATGTCTGAGTAAAACACTGATGCTATAGTATTTTAACTAACTACTCAAAATTTGAAGAATATGGGTATATGAGAAGAATAATAAAAACTTCATCTGAGTGAAGTTAATATAAGGAGATGCAAATGAAGAATAATGATAATGTGAAAGGATTGCAACGAGGTTGCTGTGCAAGAAGTATTGGTATGAATGGCTGTGTTTGTTACTCATGCAATACCCTTTATTAATGCAAGAAATAAGATGTGACTTTAAGCAGGAGTGAAGAGCTTGTCTCTGATATGGCACATTTCAAAATATATACACTTAAGGAAACATCTACTGTGGAACACAGATGGCTCTCTGCATTTATTTCTTGAAGTTTCACTGTATCCTATGAATGGGTGCTCTTACCAGTGAGCTCCTGGGCCATCTCCTTCACCCGCTTATCATAAGTTAGGAACGTTGACTGTTCTTGCTTCATCAAGTCGATCTCACCACTCAGACGACTTATTTCAGTACCCAGCTCTGTGATCTTGGTTCGAAGAATGCCCATGAAATAACTTTTGTCTTGTACCTGAAATTTTGTAATGATGATTTTGTAAAAATTTTATTCAAAATATCTCTGGATGCAAAGGTATTCTTATGTAAGTATTCAGGAATTTGGTCATAGTATAACTTTCCAACCTTGCCATAACTGAGTATCCTCCGAAACAATTATTTCTTCTCTTTATCGAATCATATAATATTTGATGGCTCTTCATGATTATTTCTATGATTATTTCTTTCAAAATTCTTTTTATTCACAATTGCTTCTACTGCTTTAGTAAGAAAGCATCAGGAATAGGTGACCAACAGTCTCATTTTCACACATTCACTCTCGAGCTGCCATGTATAATTAACCAAAACTAAGGCCTACTATCCACAACTTAGCCTCACAAACATCATCATTACACTCCTTGACCTGTGGTCCTGCCCAGTGGACATGGCCAGATTCCTAAGTGCTGCAGAAGCCTCATAGTTGGTAAAAGGGGTAAGATAAGGTAAAGCATAAATCATGGAATAGTCTATGAGGCTTGCCTATGTCTGGCAGACTCTGTTTTCAGTACATCATGAATTATAGCTAGTGTATGCAAGTGAGGCTGTTGTATGTCTGATCCTGCTGTTACCTTATTGAGGGAGGAGAAACAATTGAGTAAGAGAGGGAAGGTTGGAGTGAAAGAGGCACTGCGATATCTAGGCCTAAACATGTAGGAGATAGTGAGGTGTGCATAGGGTGGAGGAAACTGAAGCAATTTGGTATGCAGGAGGTGATGTTCTGTAATTAGGATGAACCATGGCACATGAAGCATTCATGGAAAAGCATGGAAAGGTCTGCAAGGCCTGGTTGTGGATAGGGGATTCTGCTTTTATAGCTGCAGACCAGTTGTATAACAACATGTAATGTTACAATGAAAAAACTAAACTCTAACTCCTGTGATGACTTACCTGTCTCTGCGGTCCTCTTGATCCTGTCTTCATACCGCTTAATCCTTGCTGGGTGATGGGTCGATCAACAACATTGATCTGAAAGATTACTATAAAGATAAAGCGTAATCCTTGCATGATACCTATAAGTGAAGCAGAATATTTGTCTTCCATTAATGCAGAAGGTGGAAACACTAGCAGTATTAGTAGTATAGTAGTAGTGGTAGTAAAGATTACATGAAGATGGTGAATAGAAAAGTTGGAATAGCAAGACGGAGAATTTAGAAAAAAAATGGAGGGAAAGAGAGAGATATACAGATGGCAGGTGGATCATACTGGTGGTTGTGAACCTGGCTAACCACCTTGCTAAAATATATGTTGCAATCAGTTTCTGGGAAGCCATGGCAGGTCTTTGTAATACTGTCAGGGTAGTTCCCAACCTCCCTTTCATTACAAATATAAATATATACATTTGCTTTAGGGAGAGAGTAAGACAGGTCTGGGTGTTTCTAGTACTGAGTTCCTTTTCATGATTTTTCCTTTGTACATTCACTTACATGTATACACTCATTTTTTATTATTATTATTATTATACTTGATCGCTGTTTCCCGTGTCAGCGAGGTAGCGCCAGGAAACAAATGAAGAAAGACCCATCCCCCCACATACACACATATATACATACATGCACACATATGCACAGTTACATATCAACTTACACATATATACATACATACACATACACATATACACATGTACATATTTACACTTGCTCGCCTCCATCCATTCCTGATGCCACCCCGCCCCACAGGATATGGCATCGCCACCCTCTGCGCTGACAAGGTAGCGCCAGGAGACAGATGAAATGGCCATATTCACTCACACTCAGTCTCTAGCTGAACCAGGGCATATGAAGCATCTGGGGTAAACCACGGAAAGGTCGGTGGGGCCTGGATGTGGAAAGGGAGCTGTGGTTTCAGTGCATTACACATGACAGCTAGAGACTGAGTGTGAGCGAAT
>JAYMFT010408694.1:0-18396 GCA_038088735.1 Panulirus argus | reverse complement strand
TTGAATGGGTGGGGGTGTCGAAGAGGAGGAGGTAGGGAGGAGTGTAGTGAGGTCAGGTGGGTATCTTCAGGTGGCGGGGGGGGGGCATACCCCTCCCATGTCCCCTGTGGGGGGTACCCCTCTATGTAGGGCGGCGCGCGCACAAGAAAGCTCGACACGGGTCAGGATTCTGCCGCGCCACGTCGGGTTAAGAGGACCGGCATTCCTAGTGTTAGTGCATGCGAGCGTCGACCTTAAAAAAAAAAAACGGGACTAGGTGGGAGGATGTAACAAGCGATCGAGGGGCGATTTGAAGGGTCATCGGCGTGCCCCATCTTGCGATGGTTGGCTCGTGAGCGCATGAGGCATCGCGCCGACGCCAGCGTTGCGTCTGCGCCACCGCTGATTCGGGGTGTAACGATTGTACCGCTGTGTACCGCCGTTGTACATGCGTTGTGCTACTGAAAGATGTACGGCGGATGTGGTGGTAGGGGTCGCGACGAATGGTAGGGGTAGTGTGTGGTTCCTGCAGGCATAAAGTGGTGATTGGTACAAGAAACCAGACTTTTGTGCCCCCTCCTACCACAGTGGCACCAGGTGCCACTACCACTGTGGAAGCACCCACTTTGGCAGTACTGTACTAGTGGTACTGTAATTGTACACTTGCAATAGTCCTGTACCTGTTTTGTATTTTAGTACTTACCCGAAATACTGTAACAGAGATGCCATGGCTGTACGCTGGTAACAGCAGTACATTGTACTGTAATGATATTTGTTGGTGGTAGATTTAACTTTGTTAATTACACCTCGACGCTGACGTTAATCTAGTCTTTCTCATTGCAGGTATTTGTGGTCTAGCGCGTGTGTGTTGGTGTCTTCCGAAATGCTGCCAGCCACAGATAAGTGTATCACACAGTCCTCACCAGGTAGATTTGCTCACGGTGTTCCTGAGCCGTTCTTGTTCTTAGAACGTTGCATGGAGAACGTAAGTATAACTGGGGTAATTGGCTGATAATTGGTAATTGTAACTGAAGGATAGTTGGAGGCATTTGAGTTTCCATCGGGCTCCCTGGCTGCCGCCTCCTTCACACTGGCTTCGCCAGAGATGTCCCATGTGTGGGTTGGACGCATCCCAAACCTCTCTATGTATTTTTGACCTTACCCGACGTCGAATGACCTTATCCCAGGTCTTCCCACGTTTTAATGACCTTGCCAGAGACCCGTCCCCTACGCCGGAATGCTCTTGGCAAGGGACCCTACCTTACATATTGATGGCCCCCGTCTCTGTCCCTCCACACATGGTCCCCACCCCAGACCCTCTCCCACAGCGTAGCCCTCATGTCACCGCCAACGCTTAAGAGACCCACTGATCGCCGCATGTGTAATGACGTATCCAAGGGTCGTTTTCTTTCCCCCCCACCTCCTCAGGTGACCTGTGACCCCGGGCAGGTGTCGCCACCCAGCGCCAGGACCCCGACCTTGCGTCCGCGCGGAGGCACAGTCTCTCTCTCTCTCTCTCTCTCTCCCCGACGCGGCTCACTGCTCCACACACACATATACTCCAGACCTCCCAGGATATATATATTTGTGAAGTGTGTCGGGGCGTAAAAAGTATCCCCGTCTTAACCCGTAAAGGCGTATTAAATTCTCTGGGGCGTATAATCCTGATAGAAAGAGTTGTCCCTCACATTGTGGCGGTGATGTATGGGGACGGGAGTGTGTAGGGGGGGGGGGGTGGGAGCCGCGGGGTCCCGGCGCCCCCTGCGAGCCGGGAACATGAGCTCAGGGAGCGGATTGGGCGCAGCGGGAGGGCCGGAACCGCCGCTACGGGGGGACCGACGACCCCCCCTCAGCACTGCCCAGGGAGCCACCCCTTTTCTCTTTTAGCCAAAAGAAATGGAGTGGGTTTTTTTTTCCCCCTCTTCCGTCCCCCTTTTGGACCGGACCAGTTGCTGTGTGAGGAATGAATCGACGGAGAGGTGGCGACCGGTCATGCCTCCGTCAGGAGAGGCAGGGAGGGGTCAGGGAGTGTCGCAAGTAGGGGTGGGAAGGGAAGAGGGAGGGGGCGGGGGGGGGGCGGGCTACAAATCCTGGGACTATCTCATTCTCGCACATGATAATTTAGATTGATTATTATGATTACCGCCTTACTCTGCCTCGGGTAGGAGAGCACACCACCTCGATCGTTCATCACACGGTCATGGCACAAACTGGGCGAGTCTTGATGAAGTCTACCCTGCTTGTCAGTCAGTCACCACCACCAGTTACGGACCGCCTCAGTCTTCATCACCAAGCACTTCGCCACCACCTTCTGCTGGAGGATTCGTCGCCAGCGTGTCCCCGTCAGCCTACTATCCAGCCCCAACGACATCCACTGACGTTCCTGTGCCTTTGTACGAATGACGCCTGGCGAAGAGCGCTTCCCCTAAGCATACTTAACCCCTCTGCCGCGTCGCCAGTGCCTCCCTCCGTCAGAGAGGTCCCCCCATGTACGTAAGTCAGCAGCTAGCCCAAGGTCTCGCAGTTTAAGACCCACTGTCGACATCCTGATCTCCGGCTCGTTCTGTGAAAGCTTTTAGGTGTCTGGCCTGCCTTACCCATTCCCTCCCCAGCCATACTGCAGCATATCATTAATTGATGAACTATGATATCGTCTGCCTTTTTAGCGTTTTTTTTTTTTTTAATCAAAACTAGAGTTGACTCCCCCCATCCTTTTTGATGGCCATCCCCTCCCCCCCTTGTTTACCGTTGCCCATGTTTTCTACCCATATTTTCAACCTGCTCGTATAATTACTTCAAGAAAAGGATAGTTATACCCATATTTTCAACCTGTTCGTATAATTACTTCAAGAAAATGATAGTTATACCCGTATTTTCAACCTGCTCATATAATTACTTCAAGAAAAGGATAGTTCTACCCATATTTTCAACCTGTTCGTATAATTACTTCAAGAAAATGATAGTTATACCCGTATTTTCAACCTGTTCGTATAATTACTTCAAGAAAATGATAGTTATACCCGTATTTTCAACCTGTTCGTATAATAACTTCAAGAGAATGATAGTTATCATTGTTATTATTCACTAACCTGTTACTTGCGGTGGAGGCGCGACCCAATTGCCCCATCAGGGGGACGGAGGCGGCGCTGCCCCTCTCACCAGAGCAGCCATATTTCCCTCTCTCGCCGCTTCGTGTGTTCCATTAAGTGCCTTTTCTCGTGGTCTATTAGCCAAAATTTCCCTCTATAACTTTTAACGGCGGCGGCCGGGGTAAAAAATGGCTTGGCCGCGGCGGGGGAGGCGGGGCGGGAACCCCTTGTGGCTTGTGCGTGGGGAGAGAGAGAGAGAGGGAGGGAGGGAGGGAGGAGGAGTGGTAATGTGGATACGCCCCTTTCTCTAACCTCCCCATCATCGTTCCCCAGCTCCCTTCCTCGTGCTCCACCCCCCTTTAGCGTCGAAGCCCGCCATTTCTCGCTACTTGTTGATTTTCAGTGGATGCGACACATGTCCGGGGGAATTTTGAGCCGGGCAGCTGACACCGCTGAATTATATATATGTTCAGCGGCGCATCAGTCAGCCTGGCTGACGTTCCTGACCACGGCTGGCACGGGTCGTCAAAGGGCACTGCTGTGTCCTCGAGCTGCAGGAGGGAGAGAGAGAGAGACAGGGTGTTCGTCAAAGTCATCCTCACTTTTGCATGCATAAACCTCACCCCCTAGTAAATAGGATGGTTAGGAGGGGATAGAGAAGGAAAGGATTGGATAGGTCGGATGGTTAGGAGGAAGGGAGGATAGATTTACCTGTTCTCCGTAGCCCGTTGCACATTCACTTGCCGCGTTGTCAGCAAAAGCTTTTGACTTGAAGTTGGTTCTCGTCATTAACTGAAAAACGGAAAGTCAACAGGTCTCACGCAGGAGCAGTTGTTGGGTGTGGCTGTGGTGACGACGCTGTTCCACCTGCTGGGGGTGATGGCATGGCAGCTCCCGCTGCTTCACCTGCTGGGCGGTACCGTAGCCCTGCTTGCTGTTGAACCTACTTCGCCCCCTGGACTTCGACCGCTGACTGAAGGCGTGTTGTGTTTCTGGAGTCGAGTGTTGATAGCCAGGACCAAAGCCACTTTCTCAAATTATTTCGACATTTTTTTGAAATTAAAAAAAAAAAACTAGTGGTATGGAATCGATGCTCTTTATTTCGTAAATATTGACGATTATTTTGATCGTAATGATTAAGCTGAAGGATGATTTGCTGAAGATTGATGATGATTATAAAACAGAGACGAGTGCTGTAACATTGACTGGTGCCATTGGAGTATGTACCGTGAGCCCTTGTCCCCATCCCTTAGAGACGGTAAGGCATGAGGGCCCGTGAGATAGTGGTGTTCAAGTCTCTTGTTGTGAACTGCGTTCTGCAGGGCTGGAAATGGCTAGCCCGACCTGTGTGTGTGTGTGACTGGATCTGTCATTAGCATATGGTAGTGTCGCGTATATAAGCTCTCCTTTCCCTTCAGGTTTTCTAGTCCTCACACTTCCCCTTCATTTACACGCTCTCCACTGTTCCGAGTCGCGGACCACCTCCTCTGGTCTCCCTCCCTGTCCTTTGTCCTTCACCCCCGCGTCTCATTAACATCTCGCCACAGCTTCATTCGAGCTGTCTCTCGGTCTCCTCAAGGAACACCACAGCAAGTTCCTCCCCTCCTCCCTCACCCTAGCTAGTAGTCTCATCTCCCCCAGAGGAACCAACCCTTCCACGCCGTCCCATAACCCATATAACCCACCCTCCCCTCCCTTCCTTCAATCGCTCTTCATATACTCCCTGGGATCAGGGCCTAAGACTCCCCTTCCCCCCTCATTTCCCCTCGGAGACTTCCTCAGGATCAGTCCTAGGGTCCGGGTGGTCCTGATCACCGCGTAAATTACGCCTCTTTAATTTCGGGCCAAGTCGAGGGCAATTTTGTCGCCTCGTCCGGCCATCACTAGAGGCGAGAATTGCCCCGGAAACCAGGAGGGGTTGTGACTTATGAGGTGTTGCTGCTCCCTGTAGGGAAGGTGCTAGCGTGGGTGAGGTGTGGGGGGGGGGGGGGTCGGCTGATGGTGAGGGGTAGCCCCCCCACCACCTCCGTAGGTAGGAGGAGTGGGGTAGGCTCAGTTGGTGGGGGAGGAGAGGGGTGCTTTCCAGTAGCAAGGGGAGGAGAGGAGTGAGTTAGTGTCTGCAGGCTGAGGTTACATATGTAAGATAGGGGTAAAGGAGAAGATTGTTTGGGGGAGGGAAGGTAAGCTTCATATGGGAGAAGAGGGGAGTAATGAAGGTGAGGTGCGGAAGGGGTTTTCTGTGGGAGGAAAGGGGGGGGGGGAGAGGGACGACGGGGGGAGAGAAGGGAGGGGAATTGTGGGTGATAATGTAGATAGTAGAGGGGAGTAGGGTGGAAGAGATAGTTCAAGTAATGGGTAGCAATTATGACGGTAAGGTTTTAAAGAAATGGTCCTCTGTGTTCTGTTATTTTAAGGATTTTTTTGTATTTCGGATGAAGGAGACTGGAGTTCATCCTTGACCTGTCGTAGGAGTTTCCAGGATATATATATATGATTTTTCTTTATTGCCCATTGAAGTGCAGTGGTGGTCGCCTGTGTTTCCGGCGTTTATGATACAAATGCTTGTACGTCGGTACATTACCCTTGTGCCCTTGAACCTTGTCTGACGGTACGTTATCCGTGTGTTCTTGACTTGTACCTCGTGCGACGGTGCATTACTCTTGTGTTCTTAAGTTAACTTTGTCCGACGGTACATTACCCGCAGTTTCACTTCAGTGTGAGGAGGTGAGTACAGGCAAACATACCTAAATTGGAATTCAGGTTTTGAGTTCTTTTTTTTCCCTTTTTGGAAAGGTTGTAATAGGAATTGACAGCTGATCCCAATCAGGTTTTAATGTCTGCGTTGCTGAGAAGTAACATCGAGATGTTCAGTTAGGGGAGTGATGTTTGAGACCACTTATCCTTGAGTTGGCTTGGCCATGATCTCCCGACGTGAGTTTGGATGCAGGTGGTATATGTGCACTCGATTACATCACTTCGTCTTTCATTTCCTTTTGCTGCTGTTTGGTCTGTATATTTTTATTTTCTTTTTTTTTATTTCTTTTACGTTGGAGGCTCCAGTCACGGACGGAAGTCCATATCAAGGCCGGGCCTTAATTGCAATATAGAGACGTTAATGAAAGGGGAAAATAAAGGAGAAAGGGAAAGTATGTACGAATTTTGGAGGAAGTGAAAAACCTGTCTTTTAAAATGTGCCAGGTCATAGTTATTGGGAAAGACATGAGAAGGTAGAGACTTCCAAAGCTTCGAGGTGTAAGGAAAGAAACAGTTATCAAAACGGCCCACCCTTGAGATGCCAGCTACATGCAGCTATATCTTTGGAAACTGCAAGTCTTGTGTCCGGAGCACCGTGAGGCAGGTTAGGGTAGTGTATGACTGTACCTCAGTCGTCTGTTTGACCAGTCTTGTTCAGGACGAGGCTCTGGACGTTGGGACATCTGTTGCCGATGTCATTTCTAAGAGACTTTGACAAGAATGAATGAAACGCCACACACTTTCGGAAAGGATGGTCGGTATCGGGATTCTCGAGTCTCGACGTCTCACTTTGTTTGGATTGCAAATGGGAATCCACTGAGGATATTAAACTAGACCTGTGAAGCTGAGTTCCAGGGTTCGATGACTTGGTTCGGGGGGTTCTGAATGTGACCTTGACTTCGGTTAAGAATGACTCGGACTAGTGAGTGAAATAAACTTTATGATCCTCTGCAGTTACGTGTGAATCCTAACCGAATTTTAAAGTACAGTTTCTCTTGGTGGATACTTTGTATTGACAGGTCTTTATCCACGACCTGTCTTTTCTGAGTCAGTTCGTTGCCACGCTATGGCCGGTCAACATAGTTGAATCACTCAGTTTACCAGCCCGTATGATACATGGCTCGGGTGAGACGTTTACAGGCACATGAAAGACGTGATTGTATGGGAGTGGAGGAACAATTTATGGCGTCCGCACTGGATCGCCTCCGTCAGGTGGTTCGTCAGTACGATGGAAGTTTGTTCGCTAAGGGAATACTTACCATCGTCGTCTTGGTCTCCCAGTATCCACCATCACGATATCCACGCTGCAGCTCCGTGGCGCCCATTCTTCTTCCCCCACTGACTCTACCTCTCTCTCTCGCACACGCCCTCTCGCCCCTTCCCCGTCGCGTCTACCCAGCCCGGCACCTACTCCAGGAGGAAAGTCCTCGACTTGTTCTGTTTAAAATATTCATTGATTATTTTCCTCCCAGTCGAGAGGAGTTTCTCTACGTCACTGGTTGACCTAAGACGCCGGCTCAAGAAGAGGTCGAGAGGAGGAGGAGGGGCTTGGGTCAGGGGGATCGGTGCCACCTCCCCCCCCCACACCTCCTTCAGTGAGAGAGGAGGGATTTTCTGGGTCAGGGGTTCAGCGAACCCCCTCCTACTGTAACAGAGGAGGGGGTTTTCTGGGTCAGGGGATCAGCGAACCCCTTCATACTGTAAGAGAGGAGGGGGTTTCTTGAACCAGGGGTTCAGCAAACCCCCTCCCACAGTAAGAGAGGAGGGAATTCCCTGTGTCAGGGGGGTTCCAGGAGCCCCCTCTCACACAATAAGGGAGGAGGGGGTTCCCTGGGCCGGGGGTTTTGAGTAGCCCCCCCCCCTTCCCTCCCCCATCCCATCTCCCGTATGAAGAGATTGCGTAACTCGCCCCTCGAGGCATGTACCTGTCTTACCCCGAGGCCTATGGAAGGCGAACGTAGGGCGAGATTGTCTTGTTATGGCACCGGGAACTGAACCCCTTTTGGCACTGCTTGGGTAGGTCACCCTCTGCCCCCGAGCCTAATGACGAGGCGGTGGCGGTCAGAGCGTCGTGGTATGCCATTATCTTCCCACCCCGAGGCTTTAAGGTCACGGTCGTAAGGCTTAGAATATTGTTCTGTGACACTGCGTATACCACCCGTTGTTGCCTCCCGAAGAAGAAGAAGAAAAAAAAAATGAAGCCTTGAGAATCATCCTTTAAGGCCAGAGTGTGTCGCGTTATGACACCTGGGGGGCGACTCTGTCTTGCCCTGACACAGTCGGTACGCGTCCGGAAGGGTTATGACGCCGTGTTATGACACCGGGAGCTGAGCTTCGCGTGTGCCAGATCCGGATATTCCTCCTCCTCCTCCTCCTCCTCTTTTTTTTTCTTCTTTCTTTCTTCTTCGGCTTCTAATTGGCGTCTTGTTAGCGCGAGGAGAGGCGGAGGTTGGAGTGTATAGCGTCAACAGACGTCGAACGAGAGACCGTAACAATAAAAGGGTTTATTTCGGATTTATCTCTCCTTTTTTTTTTTTTCCGGCTAAACCACCGTGGAGCAATAGACTCATAGGGGTTTATAAACCTCAGTGGCCCCGGAGGATTAAGGGGTTGAGGTTTATTAGTATAGTTGACGGTAGAAATTGATGTGGAAGTAAAAATTTTTTTGAGTAAGATTTTGCCGCTTGTGATGAGAATGCGGTAGATGATAAGAGGGCTGTAGAGGGTGCGGTGGGCAGATAAGGATAAAATGCCCTTCGCGAAAATATCGCCGCATTTTTGCACATGAAATACGTCGCATTCGTAAGTGCGCGATCGCAAACCAGTCGCGGAGTTGGCGATGTGTTGCGCCTGTCGTAACGCGCAGGGGAATTTGAAGGCGGCGTGGACGTTGTTTTCGAGATGACGTACATTGCACAGTGGTCGTCATGTTGCAAGGGGACGACACGGAACTGTTCAGAAGCTTGCTAACGTCAGGTTGTAGTTCTCTCTAGCTGGGCAGATGACGAAGTATCGTCTCGTATGAGCAACCCCATGTCTCCTTCCCGCCCTCCCCCAAGCATTATTAGCTGCACCCTCCTCCTTACCCCGCCAGGAGGGAACCCAGTCTCCTAGGGAGGAGGGAAAATGGGAGAGGGATCGACCCACCCGGCGCGCCGTTTCCGCAGGCGGGGACGAAAGCACTGTATACCCTCGAGGAACACTGAGAACAGAGATTGGTGTCTAGGGTTCCAAAGGGGGTTCCAGAGGGGGTTCCAGTTCGGCCCTCTGGTCAGAATGCAGCCTCATCTGTGCCTGTATCAGGTGTCCTGTCCAGTGCCCCAGGTACGCCCTTACAAGGCACCTGGGGACTGGGAGAATACGTTACACCGGTCTGGTGGAAAGTGCACGAATTTGCTGTGAAAGACTTTCATTTATCGGTAGAACAAGTGACTGCCGGTAGGATTGTGTTTGCACTGTTGTTCTGTTGAATTGCTTGTGTTTTCATGCTGTGTTTCGTGGAGATGGAGCAAGGCTTTTAAGTAATAATACTTCATTTATAATTTGTGCGTCATCCTTGCCTTGGTTCTTACGAATTCGAGGCCGCTCAAATTATAGCTGATTATGCGATTAGTACGCATTCAAATGCTGATTGGGTCTGATCGACTCCCAGCTTCCCCCACATTCCCTGCAGGTGAGGCTCCACACGCAGAACCATCTGTTGACATTACTCTTAGCTCGAATTGACATTGCGGAGAATTTTTCCCCCCCCATCCAAACGATAGTTGATACCTGGACAGGTGATGGTTGGTTGGTTGGTTATAGCGGGGCTTTAGGCCAGTCACAACTGCCAGGTGTCGTTAAGGCTATTAACTTCGAACTATAACCACCAATCGAAAAAAAAAGGAAAAGTAGACCATCATCAGGTGTTGAGGACCCTTCCAATGCCGTACGTGTTGTCATTGCATATATGGACCTCGTTCGCCAGGGGATGTCAGGGACCAGTTTGTTTACAAACACACATCAATAGGTCATGACTACCCACTTGTTTCACATTTCCTTTAGCTCTTTCTTCATGACAAGTAAACGGATGATCTGATAACCACGCCGGAGGCCAACAGGCCTTCTGTCATCTGTTTCCTTTTGTTCCTGTGATGTCTGCTTCTCGCCTGCTTGATTGACAGTGTGGCCCAGCGACGCCCTTATGAAAGAAGAGGGACACCTAGTAAATCCAGGCTGTTCGGTTAGGTCGTTGGTCGACCGAGCTGTTGGATGCCGCAGCCCTCAAGGCCTACACAGACCCCCCTCCCCCCAACAGCTTGGCTGGTCTTGAACACTCTGTAGGTACTCGTCCAAGGCGCTCTTGAACTTCTGTACCGTGCATCCCAGGCTGTTTCTGGTGGTAGATGGCGGGATGTCGAAGAGCCCTGGGCCCCAGATGTTAAAGGTATTTATGGCGCTGGATACCCTACTTACGTCTGGGTTCACGTGATGGATTCTCTTCTGGACTCCTACTTATACACATTGAACATTTACAGGATCAGAGCGTGAATAATCGTGGGACGGGCCTGCGGATGTAGATGTGGGTGAAGGAAAAAAGGGCTAGTTCATCCCAGACGGTGGTTGGGGGATGAAGATAGGGATGTGGGAAGGTTAGGGATGGGCGATAGGGATGTGGGAAGGGAGATGCAAGGGGATGTCAGGACGGAGGCAAGGTATGATGAGAGATGTTAAGACGAGTTACCTTTTTGTGAACAGATTTCCGACGTACTTAGTGGTAGGGATGATGTATACAGCAATCTCAATCTCTCTCTCTCTCTCTCTCTCTCTCTCTCTCCTCTGATCATCAGGTATGAGATGAAGTCCCGTGTGGTTGGATGAGTGAGGGTAATTTCAACCTCCGATCTGTATTGGTCGTTTGATAACTTTTAAGGAATTTTAAGGAGGCGATCAAACGTTGAAGGGTTGTGGGGAGAGAGAGGGATAACTGAAGGATTTAGGGTCTTGCCAGCTATCTCTTCACGTGATTTTTTTTCTCTCTCGTCAAATATTTGCTACTCTAAACACGTCCATGTTTTGTGAATGGCTGATTTGTTACTCAGTCGTGGTGTGGTGTGTGTGGGAGGGGAGGAGGCGGTTGTGTAGTGACAGTGGGAGGAATAGTGTGTGGTGGGGACTGGAAGGATGGTGTGTGATCATATGTAACGGGATAAAGGAATAACAGTATCTGTTGTTGGGTGGAGAAGGTTTGGCTTGTCTTGGTGCAGCACGTACGTGTATATATACATACACTCTCTCCCTGGAGAGTCTGGGTCTAAATCAGCTTATATCCGCTGATCCATCAGACTGTTCCTCTGCGCTGCCTGGTGTATTCCCATTGATACACGATGTGTCAAACAATGGAATACGCTTTTGGAGAGATGAGCGGACTCTGGATTCCCGTTCCTTCATCTTCAGACCCGTCTAGGTGTGTGTGTGTGTGTGTGTGTGTGTGTGTGTGTTCGGCAGATGTTTTGAACGGGCTTGGGATTCATGAGAGTGCCTTTTTAAGATCGGGTCGTCTGCTCGTCTTCATGAGAAGGCATAAAGACAAGAGAGTCTCCGGGCGTAACGTCGGTGGCTTTGGGAATCGGGCGTTCGATGTTGGCTTGATAAGTGGTTGTTGTTCTCGATTGGGGGTTGTTAGCTTGATCAGGGGTTGTTGGCTTGGTAGCTATGTGGGAAATTGGCGTATTGGCTATATTTTCTTTCCCCCCCCTCTCCCGGTTCATAATTGGAACTCGTAACTCTTTGAAGAGGCTGAAGTTTATCATCGCTGGAAGAAATTGGTGTCACACTGGTCTTTTCTCCCGAGGCCTCGCGACCTTGATGTGGTGGGCCCTTGTGGTCTGGTCGGGGTGATTCTGGCGATGTTGAAATGTATAGTAATGCTGTTAGGAAGATGGCCTGCGCTGCTGGTGCAAGACGGTTTTGCGTCTGTTCCTTGGAGAGAGACTCGAGTGTCTTATTCGCTGGGGCAGTGGAGGGTTCGGGTGAGGGCGCGGCGTCTTGGACGGGCGCTTGGTGTATCTGTGATGGGTGAGGCACTGACGACGTCGGGAAAGAGACACACACAGATGTGTAGTGGCCCGTGAAGAAGACGCAAGATGATTGCGCCGTTGGGGAGGGAATTGGGGCCACACTCGGTGTGGAGAGAGGACCAGCCTGACGGAGGAGGAGGAGGAGGGTTCTTCGAGGTCCTACCACAGAGCGGAGAGCTGCTCCCCCACTGGTTACTCAAGGGATTTAGAAACATATCCGCAAAACCCCTTTTCAGAACTGCAGTGTGTTGGGGATGATCGGAAATTCAACATAATGCATTTGGTATCCGGAGGAAGAGGGTTGAACTCCATTTGGTATTCGGAAGAGGAGAGTTGAACTCCTCTTGGAATCGAGAGGAGGATAATTGAACTCCATTTCTTATCAAGAGGAGGAGGATTGAACTCCATTTGAGTTCCAGAGTTGGATGGAAATAGCGGTATGGGTGTGGTAGTGATGTCCACCGGGGGATGGGGGTGGGGGGCGGAATGTAATTCGAAGGCCCACATTTCAAGAAGAGACGAACGGTCCAGGTTTGAGGGGGCGGTGCCTTAAATAAGAGGCAGGTAATTCCAGGGGAAAGACTGGGGCAGGCACAGGGTAGGGTGGGGCTCTCTTAAGTAAGGGATTAGAGTACACGAGGGAAGAAGAGGGGGCAATCTTGGGTAATTAGATGTGGCAATCCGAGTTTTAACGGGCCATAGACCACCGTATGAGGGACCAAGAGAAATGAGTAGACCTGTGTAAGGGGGGACTGATTGAAGGGACCAGACTCGTTTGGGAGGAACTGACAGAAGGGAGCAGACCCGTGGGTAAGGAGGACGAACAGAAGGGAGAAGACTAGTAAGAGAGACTAACAGAGGGGAGCAAGCTAGTGTAAGGAGGACCAACAGAAGGGAACAGACCAGTGTAGGAGGACGTCAGGAGGGCTGGAGTAAGGATGAGGAGGTGGAGGAGGAGGGACCCCCTGGGATAGGCCCTGGTGCTGGGGTGTCGTCTGTCTCCCTAGTGGATGAAAGGAGAAATACCTGAGAATGATGAGGGGAAAATCTGGGCTCATTTCCACATGAATGAGGGGCGGCGTCGAGGCCCCCTCCGCCCCTCACCACCACCACCACCAGCCGGGCCCCATGGCACTGCGCTGTGTGCCAGAGGAGGAGTCAGGCAGGCATCGTCATGCAAGATGTCCTGACATCATGACCTCTCCTCTCCCTCTCGTGACATCATGACCTCTCCTCTCCCTCTCCTGACATCATGACCTCTCCTCTCCCTCTCCTGACATCATGACCTCTCCTCTCCCTCCGCTCGTGGCACGCTTGTCATATGCCTTGAGTGTCAAGCTGGACAGTCATGAGAACAGACATCCATGGAAATTATGAATGTATTTAATCCATGTAGGAAGAATTGGTAACAAATTTCACCTGTTTTTTTCCTGTTTCTGCCGATGCCTATTACTTAAATGTAACACCCCGAAAAAAATTGAAAAATATTCATGATTATCTCCCCAAAATTTTTATAATTGGGTCAGTTTGAAGAACTTTTTTTTTTTTTTGCTAATGAAGTAAGGAGGTAAGTCGTAATGAGTCGTGTGAAAAAAGAAAAATCAGAATGGAGAAATTTAAAGGTGAAATTTTTTCTTTTTTTTTTCAGGAAAGGGGATGGAAGGGAGGAGGGGAGGGGGCAAGGGTGTACCAGAAATGCAAATCAGGGAGTGTATTTTTCATATTTCCGCCTTGTCTTGGGAGGTTTGGCTGGGTGGATATGGAGCCTGGGGTGGTGGTGGTGTGTTTGGGGAGAGAGAGAGAGAGAGGTGGGGAGGGGAGAGGAGGGGGGGAGTGGAAGGGATGGTTATAGTCATGAAAGATGGGAGGAGGCGGTTCCTCACTTAGCCCCATAATTCACGGGGATGAGTGTGGTGGGATGGAGGTGGTTGGCGAGAGGGGGATCATCTGGGCTCCCGAACTTCGAAAAGTTGGAGGGGGATGTCGTCTCCTTGGTCAGTGGTTCGTCCCCCCTCAGCTTTTATTTTCCCCCTCTCCGTTCCGTCGTAGACTGACTGACTGACTGACTGACTCTCTCTCTCTCTCTCTCTCTCTCTCTCAGCAGCAGCAGCAGCAGCAGTGACGTTCACTGTCAAGCCATTTTACCTCGGAGTCTCTGAAAAAAAAAAGGGCCAGGCCATTGGAACGCTTGAGGTTACGGGCTGGTACATTTTTACGGCCTTGGAGTGTTCAGGTCAAGGGTGGGTCAGTTGACCTGGAAATGTTCAGGTCAGTTGACCCGGGAAATATTTTCTAGTCTCAGGTCATGTCAGCTGGAAATGATCAGGTATGAGGTCAGTTGGACCGGAAAGATGAAAAGGCCTGAGGCCATTTAAACATGAAATATGAAGGTAATAAGGCCTTTTAATCCACACTTTTTCGCAGAAATGGTTCGTCTGTGTAAACTTATACAATAAATATTTTAAAACTGAAAAATAGAATAACCACTTTTTTAAATTTAAATGTACATTAAATTACTCCGTATTGCCCTTTATTTCTATATGATTTTAAGATTTTTTTGACACACACACACACACACACACACACACACACACACATTTCCCCTCGTATTTCCCCGCCTTCCATATATATGCTGACGTATTTATTTGCGTTATTCCCGTTGATTACATATTACCAGCTCTTATATCCTCCCCGCGTCCTCTCCATCTCTCCACTTACTGGTGATTCGTCTTCGGCGATCACCTCCTCCTCCTCCTCCTCCTCCTCTAATCTCCCTAATTCCCTCATCCTTTCGCGGGGAGGGTGAGGATGAAGAGGAAGAGTAGGTTTAGGGAGTGTTGCTTCAGGCGTCATGGCTATACCCTTATGAGGGGGGGCGGGGGGGGGGTGTCCTCTCCCTGTCCTGGCTCTTGAGGCCTGACACCCGGTAGTTTATAACTGCCTTGAATTGGTAGTTAGCCTTCAGGAACGGGCCTGACGACGCAGGTCAGGTGGAGGGCCTGGCAGCTGTTGGTGGTGGAGGCAGGTGGAGGGCCTCGCAGCTGTTGGTGGAGGCAGGTGGAGAGTCTGGGAGCCGGTGGTGGAGGCGATGACGGCAGGAGGTGCGGGGCGTCGAGCCAGCCAGGGCCGTGACTTCCTGGGGATTACCCCCGCGACCGTCTCCATGCCCCAGCCGTGTCTCCAAAACCCATCCCCTCCTCCCCCAGTAATACCCGCTTAGCGTCCCCCTCTACCACACCCCACGCAGAGCCCGAGGCGTCCGAAGCTCCCCACCATACACCACACGGCCCTGTGCCACCACACAGGCCACAAGATGTCCCTACCACACCACCTTACCCAGCCTACACGACATCACCCCACACGGTAGGTCCTTACATCATCCCCTTAATATACACTTGCGCTACGTAAAGGAGCCACAATACACCACACGCTCGTTACACATCATACTTAACCCCACACAGTATGCTTATACCACACCGCCACCACACACCACTCTAGTCGGCACACGCCATAAAGCTTCACAGACACCTCGCTACCCTCTGAGCTGCTCACACACATCCGAGCGACACCAGAATGTGGCGGATCCAAGACCCACAAAGCGTCTCAAAATATTTGCCCGGCGTGTTCGGTATGTGAGGAAGTTGAGCGACTAATTCCGGGTAATGCGGAGCGGCGGCGGAGGGGGACGTGACGGGCCATGGTTTCCGTGGCGGAGTGCTGGCCCGCCCACCTGGTCCGCGTCTCCCGGAGATGGTCGCTCCCGCCATCTTGTGTCTGGGGGAGACCCGGGTCCTCCCGCTGTCGGGTCTTGTCTCCAGTGTGGTGGAGACTCTGTGGTCCTCCTGCCACTGGGTCTTGTTCTCCAAGTTGCGGGAGACCTGGGCACTCACGCCACCGGGTCCTATCTCCACGCGTTCCTCCCCCCCCCCCTTTTTTTTTTTATTTCTCTTTACATTAGTTTCAGACGGTTTCAGAGACGGTGTCGGACACATTCAGGTGCCGCTGAAGCACAAGCTATGGGTCTCATTCAGTGATTCCTTTTTCTGTAGTGTTCCCAAGAGACTCGTGAGGAAGAGAGGTATGTTTCGTAATGTTCCCTCATATGACGGTTTTCATTTTAGGGAGAGCAGCTTTGTGGTTGGTTCAGGCGGGCTGACCTGGTGCCCATACCAAGTGTTATTAGAACCGCAAGTTCAGGCTGGTGTACTTGTAGCAAGCGTCGAGAGGGGGGCGCGCCCCGTCAGTCAAGCTGTTGGTTGACGCACTTGGCATGTCCCTTGGGTATATAGTTGGTGTGCTTGAGAAGCCACAGACTGTCCATCTCTAAGTTCCGTATTCAGTACAACGTCCTCGACACGTTCGCCTCGTCTCCGTCAAATGCAGTCACTGTCGCTGGGAAAGGAGACCTGTGTTTGCATTGGTACGTGTGAATACCCGATGCTCCTCGTGTTAGTAGCATTGAGTAGTGCTTACTGTAGAACCAGCCTCCCTCACTACTCCTGCCATTGACCATTCCCATGTAAACGAGCCGTGGGCGCCCACGAGTGTTATGGACTCCCACAACCGCCTCTCGTCTCAATTTGAGTAACAGTATAACATTCATAGATTAGCTGATAGTCCGTGATTAATCGCCCTCAAAGAGCTGGCATTCCACAGTTGACCTGAACGCGTGGTCAGAACAGCCTCTCCGCCGGCCGTGTTCTGTACGTATTATATACCCCTTTGCCTCCTTGCTCCCTGCCGCCGCCTCCCTCCCATCTGTCACCCTCACCGCCCCATTACCTCCCCCCCGCGTGGCTTGCGGAGATTTCAGACCAACTCCCCGTCGGTCCTGGGGAGGCTCACCTTTGACCTCCTCCCTCCTTTATTATCGCGTTAATGGCGCCGAAGAAAACATCCTCGTGTTTTCACCCTCTTTTTTTTTCTCTCTCTCTCAAGTTCCGCCTCCCCCCTTCTCGTCCTCACTCGCTCTACCACCCCCTTCCCCCTCCCCCCTTGCGCATCCCTGGCCCCGTGGAGACTTCGCCTACTCTTCCCACACCTCACCCCCTTTTGCCTCGTACCCCCCTCCCCCTCCCACAGCGTGCTCCCTGTTCTGACACAGGCACCCCCTCCCCCCTCCCACACACACACACACACACACACACACACACACACCTTCCCTAAGATGCAGCGTTATACGATCTTAAGCCCCCCAGCTGACGTCATATTAATCTCTCGTGCTGGTGATTGGCTGAAAGGATTATTGGCGAGGAGGGGGGTGGGGGGGAGGGAGATTTTCCGCTCCTTGAACCGTCGTGTAATTGGGTTACTGTCTCTCGACAGTAGCTTAGTACGGTGTGTTCCCTGGTCCGTCTGCTTGGCCAGGCTGCCACGGGCCGCCCCCCCACCCCCAACCCCTCCCCCCAACCCCCACGCCGGGCGGCCGTGGCTCTCAAGGCGACGATTGGAGGATGAGCGATGCATGTGTCTGCCGGGGAGGGCGAAGGATGGGGAGTTTAGGCGGGGGAGTGCCTGGTGCCGGACTGGGGCGTGAGGGATGGCACGACTTGGGGGAGTGGGGGGGGAGGACTGGACGTGGTGTGGGTGGTGTTTAGTTAGATACAAGAAAGGCCGTGGGTGTGTGGAGGGAGGGGTTGATTAATGGGTGGAAGGAAAGAGTAAGGAAAAGGAGGGAAAGAAAGGGGGAAGTTGAATGGCGCAGGACTGAAGAAAAGGAAGGGAAGTGGTGTCAAGGAAAAGGAGACCGGAAAAGAGAGAGAGAGAGGGAGAGAGAAGAAACGGAAGGTAAATTGTAGTTGGGATAGAGGTAATGGGGCGGTGGTGCCCGCCCGCTGGCCAGACCCACAGCGCCACATGTAAACTTGTTAAGTACCTTTGTTTGCGCACGTCGCCGCACAAACTTGGGTAATAGTATTGGATTCCCAGCGCCAGTTGCCGGCGGGGGTCTTTGACAGGCTTCCGAAGAGGACGTGTCCTCACTAGGGCACCCAGGGGGGGGGATGTGTGCTTTCACCAGGGCTCCAGAGGTGTGCTTTCCCCAGGGCTCCAGAGGTGTGTTTTCACCAGGGCTCCAGAGGTGTGTTTTCACCAGGGCTCCAGAGGTGTGCTTCCAGCAGGCGACGAGCGTTTCTTTCACCTTGCTCCTCCCTCAGTCCGCCCACGTCTTTGAGAGCGAACCTGGCGGTGGAATCAGGCACCGGCCGGGATTGATTTGATGGACTCTTGCCGGAATCCCATTTATTCCACACCCCCCCCCCTACAGCATCTCTCCGCAGACGGGTGTCGCCTCTCGATTAGTGGCAGAAGTGCCTTTTTCAAGCCCTTCGATCACGACGGCACGCACGACTCTTCGGCACGGAGGCCCTTGACCTGACCTTCAAGAGACAGGTCGAAGGTCACTTGACCGTAGCACACCGTCGTGCTCAAGGGTCGCCCTGACCTTGCTCGGGGATCATGCTGTCATGCCCAGGGATCACATAATGTTACTGTGAAATGTGACGAGAGGCGGGAGA
>JAYMFT010408684.1:0-18396 GCA_038088735.1 Panulirus argus | reverse complement strand
ATATATATATATATATATATATATATATATATATATATATATATATATATATATATATATATATATTCTCTTTTTTTCAAGAAATATTATATCTTGAATCACTGAAATAACTATCTCATTTATTTGCATTCCTGTAGTACGTCCGTGTTTGTCAATCCGGTAAAAATGCACTCGGTGGCGATTGACGTCACATTCGTACCCAAACGCTCGCCACTGGCAAACGCTCACTCGTGGTTGGCAGACGTGCGGGGACGATCTGTTCCCTCGTCCCGTCAGTCCTGGACACACTGGTCCAGTAGGCAAGCTGCCCACGTATTACTGTGCCCCTTCCTCACCTGCCCCCCCCCCCCAGACACCCCTGCCTCCTTCCCGAAACTCCTTCACCTCCCACTCACGACCCCCGGAAGATCAGCTCCAATCTTTGTTCACCCCGTAACAGAATCATAACAGTAGTGAGTAAGGCCAAGGTCCATCATTACCCAGTCTTTATAACGAAGGTATTGCACCGCCAGGTAGGTAGGCTGTCTCCCTCTCATGTGTAGCTTATGAGGCAACAATTTTTTTTTAGTGTATATCCGAGAAACGTAGGAAACCCACAGTGCAATATTACTGTAATGAAGTGGAAATCTTATCGAGAGGTGGAATGAAACCCACAATCCCTCACCACTACCTGGGGCAAGTGAGGACGTGGCTTTGATCACTGTAATCACAAAAAGTCTCTGATTATTATACATAAAATGGCGAAATACACAAAGTTATGGCTTCTTTTGCGTTTCATTTTTGTCCTTTCTTGTGTTCTGTCCATTATTATTCTTTTCAAGGACGTAGCTCAGTGGATTGGCTTTTCTTTCTGTAAAGGTAAGAGGTGGCTACTGACCAGCTGGACGAGTCTCGGTTCTTTAGTGAATGCATAAACCTACTGCTGGATAAGCTGCTATAGCAGGAACCTGCAACAAGGATAACAGCTAACTTTAAAGCATTCGTCTACAGGTTTAGGGTCTTATTATCGGGAAACAACTTCGAGGACTGTAGAAAAGAAATCAGGTAAGCCATGACAGAACAAATTTATCTCATTTACTTATTTTTTCTACTACATTTCCCAAATAACGAAAGATACATTTGATCCGTTGATACACTTTAGTACAATCAAGCTTCTACAAAATCCAATCATAAGCCTTAATTAAGTTATCAGATCTACCAGGAATGTCAACGCGACGTGGTCTGTTAAAAAGAAACATTTCCAGACTTTGTGACAATGACGTACAATTGCCTCTCTTGCTACGCTTCCGACAGACGTGTGAAGGTCTGAGACTGTCATAATGAAGTGAGAATTAAAAGTCTTTGACCTTAAGGGAGCACGGAGGATGTTTTGTCATATGAAGTTCAGGGAGACGATAACGTTCATGAAGGACGTAAGGATTGTTGCATGATCATTTCATCTGAATCAGATGTGAATGATGATTATTCCTGGCTCTGATTATCCCAGCTTGGCACAACAGGACGCGTTGCTTGCCTTCCTTCCATGATCTAAAAACAATGAAAATCGTGCTATAAGAAGAGATAGTAACTGTGGACATAGCTATCTTGTATGGATTTAGTTATCTTTAACCTGTTGAAATATGAATTTAAAGGAGTGAAATAAGTGTCAAGGAGGATGAATGACGCGGGCCGACTGTAGAAGAATTACTTTAGTTGCCCAAGCAAGACGTTCAGCCATTTTCTAATGCTGTTAGACGGACTGAAAATCTCGCACATTATATATATCTTCCCCCTTATCTTTACCATTTTAATGAAGGGATTTAATTTCTGTAGGAACAACATGAATACTTAATCCCCCTGGCTAATTACGTACGTGAAATGTAAATCTGAGTCTAATATTTCCCTTTGTTTAACGAATGGGTGGTTCTCTTGCTGAGACTAGTCCCCCCAAAGCGACTGTTAACGCTAGAAGCCACTAATGACCGCGATTTCCAAAACCACCCTCCAGCACCAGCGACCACTACTGCCAGTGGACACTAAACACAGCGAACATTAACGCGTGGAGTGGTTTATTTTAGTGTGGGTAGCCGGTGGTGGAAGGTCGTCCAGTATTGATTCCGGTCTAGGATTAGGTAGGTTGTGCTGTCAGACCAGACCGGACTATTCTTTTTATAAATTCTTTTCTCTATTTCACGGACGTAGTATACAAGACAGCGACATCAGGATGACTGACTCATACGTGAGGGTGAAGCAGTCCCCCCACTAAAACATCGGCCTGACTGTTCGTCAAACGGCCACTGCTTCATCCCTCCACTATCTACAGCAAATTTCAAAAGCTCAACGCCCGAGAGAGTGTGTGAATTCGAATCCCCAAGAGTGACCCTACTATTCCCCTCCACATTTGACTGGTCAGAAGATTATAAGTACTTAATCTATCTTACGGTGATCTATACGAACTTTAAAAGAAAACTCACCCACAGTATATCTAACTCGGAGGCAGTGTAGGGAAAGATGTCGCAGGCCCAGTCATATATTTGGATGATCTTACGACATTTTCCACATTGTAACTCATTTATGAGTAACTTCTTCTTAAAAAGATTTTTGTTTTTTAAGCCAGTCATACCAGGAGAGTAAACAGACATAGTCCTAGATGAATACTTTCTGTGTCACAGCTTGATTCCAGGGATCTCGTCTGTGTAGCGTGTGTGTGTGTGTGTGCCGGAGGTGTCGGCCGAGATATAGCCGGAAGCCTGTGGCTCACCAGGGGAGGATATTGATAGCCAATATTTGACATTAGTGCCTCCTGGGGAAGGTTCCAGGTCAGGTACGACCCTGCCCCACCTCTCCCACCTCTTCTCGATTTCTCTTTTCAAGAACAACTCTAAAAATTCTTTATTCATGGTGTTTCTTGGAGGCAATTTGTGGCGGGGTAATGATTCCACGTAATTTGTCCCGACTGTATTACATGTCATTAGGTCGTGTTTGCTTGTAATATTTCACCCGAATATTTCGATTCAGAAGACAGACGCCAGAGGGCTTCTACGTATGTCAGATCTTAATGATACCTTTGCACTGTTGTCCGTCTTGTATTTCATTCCGAGGGCAGAGGAAACTGCTGATGTGTTCTCTTCTTCATGCGTTACGGACAAAAAAAAAGAATGTGCGTACGGTGCGTGTAACAGTGTGGCTGATGTAGTGTAGCAGACACACTACACAGTACACCGGTCTGGTGGGGAGGCGAGTGTTGCCACAAGAGTGAGTTCTGTTTGCACCTCACATTATACTCCGTGGCAGGAGAAGACCCGGTGAGTCTACCCGAAAATAGAGAGATTAAATGATAACCCGTCGGGTCACTTCCTTCATGAATTATGATGAAATGCATTCGGTAGTTCGTTACAAATCTGAATTTTGAAAATTAAAGTTATTACTCAAGATGTCCTTATTATGAAGTATTATAGGCACAAGTTCCTCGTGGTCGCGTCCTGGAGTGATACAGCGGAGCAGAATGTTTTATTGACATAAATACCACATCAAAAGGACTGGTTACTGTACTGCTCCTACTCTCATCGTTCCCAACCCTTCTAAAGCGGCTTACGAGACGTCATGTGTACATCTCATACCCTGAGGACCAACGTTACTATATACTGCAAGAACTCTGTGTTCACCCGTCCATTTCTATCCTGCAACAGGCTTGCTCTTTGGCATTTTTATAGGAAAGAGTCGATTTTTTACGTCAGTAGCTTGATTGCAGTGTTCGAGGAGGGTGTGTGTGTGTGTGTGTGTGTCTTCCCGTAGCACAGTGTGTGCAGGATTTGACCGTCGCTCCAAATTATAAGTCAATAATACTTCTACCCCCAATTTCATCCTCATTATTACAGTATCAACAGACGTTGAGCTGTTCCCATAAGTTATATTTGTGTTTTGTAACACGTGCAAATAATGCTGTAGACCCTCATTATACATAGCAAATCATGCCTCACGCGTTTTCCCAATTCCTCTCTTTACCTCGGCATTTCATTCTTGGAAACCCTCGCACCCGCGTTCTTAACAATATCTGTATGTCTTGTCGATTAAAGTCCCGCTTGAACCACACACTGCATCCCACTTCTCCCATTACTACTCCAAGACGTTGACGGATTGCAACATCATTTCAACCACGTGGGTACCTGTCACATAGGCCTTCACTGCACTATATCTGTCAACAATTTTTTCTTTTCCTGAAGTAAGGTTGCATACATCTTAGCCACGGATGTTTTATCTACGAGACGCTCATTTTATAGTAATACTGTGATAAAAGATTTCCATCGGCATGTATAACAAACTGCACTCTCTGCTTATCACGGGAAATTCATACCGAGGTATTATTATGTTCATCAGCACATCAAAAGAGAGCTGGGCTAAGAACGTCTCTTTCTGAAATCCCTAATTTCATCTGTTTCTCCCAACCATGACCCTGAAAACCAAACACTAGCCATTCATAGCAACCTCCGAGATACTCCCAGATGAACAAGTTCATCAGAAATGACTTCTCCTTCTGCCTTATCAATGTCCCACATCATTTCAACAGACGACCTGCATTTCGTAGCCTTAATGTTATTCGAACCCTTTATAACACAGTCAGGAGTGCCTTTACCCGTCATGAACCCATATGAAGTGGACGATGCAAAACATTCAACTTGATACAACACTTTGGTTAATGCTTTTCTCTCTCCATCATCTAAGACATGAGACTGAAGACATCTTTTTTCTAAAAGGTATTACCACAGCTGCTGCCTTCTTCCACAGTGGGTAATGCAGCCTCCACTGTAAGACTACGTAAAGTAGGTTCTTCCCCAATGCCATTCAGACAGCTGCTGATGTATGACGTCCTACCAGTAATTGGTGCCATGGATTTTCCCTTTTTAAGTCGCATACAGTAACTCACCTTCTCAAAGGAACACGTGTCATCCTCCAGTGTCTATTGCCCTTGTAATGATTTAGTCCTCAACCGTTTTTATTTTCTTTCTTGTAATGAGACCCTTACTGCCGAAGGTGATTACGCAGAACGGCCGCTCACAACCTATTTATGGATTTGTTAATAACGACAATGTCTCTGTCCTTTAGATCAACACGACCACTGTCCTTGTGTTGTACATCTCGCATGCTCTCCAGTTCCTTCCATGTGTCACTTAATCGTTTATGTTACTCAGTCCTCCGTCAAATATCGTCCAGTATCTGTTGCTAACCTTCATCTGATTTCAGTACACTTTCTTTCTATTTTTCTAGTTTATTTCAGCGTTTGCCTGATCTCACTGTCACTCGGGATCATCTTTAAGTTCCTTTTTAAGCAGGTCACTTCAACTGTAAGCCAATTCATCGTATATTCCATTACTTCCTCCTCCTTGACAGGGACACTCCTTTCACCTCAAAGCAGTCAGTAACACGTAGAAAATCTTAATAAAATCAATCAATCTTCCCACAGCTCGTGATTTACACAGCAGTCCTGTGCGGCAGCAATCAGATCCTCTTTTTACGTTGATTGGCAAATGATATCTTTCCGCTCATCCGGGTTACGCAATTTGTTAACAAGTTTAATGGTAACGCCAAGGGTGCACTGTTGAAATACCGAATTAAACCAGCTCTCGCTGTTAATCCACTTGCATTGAATAGCACTCAAAAAAAAAAAAATCCCAACCTTCCTCCACATGTTTGTAGGGAGGTTCATCATTACTCAGTGCACTTTGATATCAAGTTCCCTTCAAAAGTGTAATCTTATCCTTCCATTAGTATTGATAGACCCGACACCCCCTTTCCCCCCACACAAACAAAGATTCGTGTCGAGCCAGCACGTCACCAATTAGATGGCTGGGTTCACTGAATAACCACACAGGTGCTATGTCTGTATCCATCGTCTGTGATAATGTGCGTAAATACTGATGATTATAGAAATGCCTTGGGCAGTACATACACGACTTCAGTCCCATTTTTGTATGTCAGATGCTGCTAATTCAACCAGTTCTTTATTTTCCTCCCGAAGTCAATAGACCTTTGGCATCACTTACTGTAAAGCTGGTAAACAGTAGCTCTGAGAGCCATGCAAATTCGCTCAACTGCTATCCTCCCTATTCTCGTCTTGTAGGGCTATGACCTCCATATCATACTGTTGTGTCTGTATACGCACGTCTATGATCCGAGGAAGAATGGATTTTTAGGATCTTGTGGTCTCCACATTCTGCATCAGTAACTGAAACCAACCACAGTACCTTATGAACTCATCCACTGCATCGTTTCACCCGAACTAACTACGCGGTTACGTTAATTGTTTGAGGAGGTCTGCTGACGTGCAGGTGTTCACCCCATCTCACGTCCAAAACGTTCTGTTCCCCCTAACGAGGGTGCACTGTCTAGGATTCATCACTTTCTTTCGCTGATTTGATCCAGAGTTATCAATATCATACCCGCGAGAACGAATGGATAGGACCCTCTGGATTTCCTCTACTATACCTCTGGATTTCTTTTGGGAGTTGGACTGTTAGTTCATACAAATCACCATATCTGCCATTTCCCTGATAACTAAGAGGAGGATTTTGCTATTGCAGGAGCATTCAATCCAGTCGCTGATTTTGATGGTTAAAACTGTTACTCAGAATCATTCATTAATGGACTCACGTTATGCTATCACCTTGGAAAATGGATATGTTTACTCTGCAGGAAGGTGAAATAAGTGAGTACTGAATGCAGACAGAGGTGATCGTCTTAGACAAAATCTTACGAAATATATGTATTCTGGATCTATCAAAAATGATTCTGATTTGCTACATATCATTTTAGTCATGGTGATAATGCTTTAAAAGATAAGACATGTAACCTCGCCTTTTGATCTGCAAGATACACTTTACTCACAACATTTAAAGTCGATTATCGTTTGATCATAACCATACAGCGTGCATCCACTAAAGTATAATGTCACTGTCACCCTCCGTGCCATTTTAAGGGTGTAATCGTTTATCAATATCAATATATGAAAAGTAAATCAATGAAGAATGTTGAACTGGTTGAATGGTCTCTATGCCCTTTAAGAAGGAGCCAGTCGAACAAGGGACCTATTGTTTGGTACACGAAGTCACGACCCATTCCTAAATCGGACGCATAATAGCACGCGACAAAGGCTTTTAAATCCTATGGAAGGCGTATAGTCGGATAGTCTTCACCCGTGTGTGATGATGATGGTTATGAGAGAAAGGTAAATCAGGCATCTTTAGATTATATGATTATTTACATCCTGACAGCCAACGATGGTCCTGAAGCATTTCAATGAAATGCGCAGGGGTCCCAAACATCTTATCACAACAACACAACCTTCTTGAGCAAGGCTGCATTGTTTCACATCCGCCTGTGACTTCTGTCCGGGCTCTCTCCCGAGACAACCAGATTCTCTGGTATATCCAAAGAATCCTAGCAAAGGTGCATGTGTCAGCTATACTACTTGAACGGTAATCATTCTTATATCTCTCTCTGGATCTCGCGCTTCATTTCATTGTGAAACACTGAAGTCGACTCCGGTTCGTTCATTCAACGCATCCGAACCATCTTGATGATTTTCTTTCTACTTCTTCTGTCAACCCCTATGCACCGGTTATTTTTTCTGAACGTCATCACATGCATAATATATATATATATATATATATATATATATATATAGCAGCGAAGGAAATAAGGAGTAACACTACCAGATCACATGTGCTAACACTCCCAATATATACTTACAACTTAATAAAAAGTATTATCCACGGAACAAAACAGCAACATAGGGACTGTACGAAGATCAGACTTACCACACAAGATCCAGCTCAAAACCTGAAAATAAATCGCCATCAACCAATGCCCATTAAGCTCCCATTATTTCACAGACGTTCGGCCACACTCACAAGATAACTAAACAGTTAACAAACATTATTTCCTCATACATTCTGCCAAATTAACTTCAAATCTACAGGCTTCATCAAAATACGTCAGTCTACAAAATCTTTAAAGTCTCTCAGCATATGTTGATGTAAAAAGCTTATCGCCTCACGTATCTGTAGATGAAGCTATACAAAAGATTTTTCAGACACCCAACACCAAACATATCCAACTACTGTAATGCCTTTGAACAACTGTTACGTGCTTGAACTAACACAGCTTCATTTAATAGTCCAAATGAAATGTTCTAAATGCCACATCAACGGATTAAGTAGCGGGATGATGCCTGGCCACCATCATCTGCCTAAATGTTTAAGTGTGTGAACTGGAAAACACTATAGTCTTGCACAGGAATTAAAGACATCCAACATATTTTAGATACGTGTAAGACATTTTCGTTGAAGAGGATTGCGGAGACTCTTCGAAGGTTCACATACGAACGTTGCATTAGTAATGAACTACTTTTGCTTGACATTTTAGGTGACGAACACTCAGACAGGTGCACCTCAAGTATGTACAGGAAAAGGACAAGTCTAAGAATGTCCTTTGAGATATAAGCTCGGGGGCAATGAAAACATAATATAATGCTATGCATGACATTTTCAAATTGATACTAACATCAAGAAACTAACTGAATCAAACCAGCGCTCGTCGACAATGGTTCCTCCGAAAAGACCTCTTGACTAAAACGCAAGTATCAACCAATGTCCTCAACATTTTCTATATATAAAAAATGATTCCTAATTAATGAGACAAAATGATAGTTAGTTTTATATAAACTAAACATCAAATACCACAGATCAGATGTTGAATTAAGCATCGTATGCTCCAAGAACCTTCACCTTCAGTAACCTCGAAGTGCAATACAGTCCAGCCCTATCGACCGACGTACAAAGGCCACAAATGTAATTCATCAGTTCATCTGCATTAGGGAGGGTTGCATACATCATGATCCTGAGAATTACCCTCGTAAAAATTCCCGACGTTTGACGATACGACTTCATATTAGGACATTAGAAAAAATGGAAAATGGTCACTACAATTCATCCCTGACGAGGCGACAGCTTGTTGGGAATACAGCGATCCTCAGCCTCTGCAACTGTCATTCACGAACTGAAAATAAAGTCCTTTCTATAAAAAAAGAATGCTTCCCCCACCCACCTTCCCTAAAGCTACATTTGTGAGTAAATAACATTAAAACTGTAGAGTAATTACTAACTTACCCATAGGCACAATATTGTCGCCCCTAAAACAGCAAACTGACCAATTGTTGGCTGCAGCCAACCTTTTCCATGTACCATGTACCATAATCACATTCAGTACACCCTCATCTTCGCTACGCCAAATCTACACGACTGGCCTTTGCTTTGACCCTTACGAATCAATTACAGCCCATCTTCACAACACCATTGACACAAATGGCTTTTGACCTGACTTGATGAGGCAGTATGTTAATTGCCGAAAAGAACAAGAAAAAAGAAAGACAGTTATAACAAAATGAATAATAACAAAGAACATGATATTTTTTCCTATCCAGTTTACTGATCGTGATGATATCCCGTTGTCAAAGCAAGGAAATCCATACATACTAAATATATTGTACTTTGAAAAAATAGGTATACGGGATCATCTCCCCATGTTTCAGTTGAACAAGTGTTCCGTGGAACACTGTATGTACACCGTTATATCACGGTACATAGTGAGAAACCTCGGGAACTGGGCACTATCACCACTAGCGAGAGGATGTGGGCCACAACATCCCCTCCTGAGCCAACATCGTCCGGCACCCACCACTAGTGAGAGGATGTGGGCCACACCATCCCCTCCTGAGCCAACATCGTCTCCGGACCCACCTGCAAGAGGTTACACCGGGAGTGAAAAGCTATCTTTGGCGAGGCTGTTTCATTGCAAGTACAGTCCCCTCAAAGAACTTATCACTTCAAAGTAGGCTACATTTCCCTGCTACTAGAAGCACCGCAGCCTTTAGAAAGGCCATAGGTAGCACCAGGGCTCGTTCATAGAAATTGGTGTTAGATAAGCATTTGATCCAACACAAGATATAATTTACACTGCCTAATATCATAAGCAGTACACGTATCTCTTTGTAATTAAAGGTAAGTATTGCAAAAATAACTGTTCACAGTTTCAATTCCATCACAAAAGACACATATAAAGAAATTAATTACCATGATCCTAAAAACAGAATAGACATTTCAGGAATTATATTTAGCCAAAGAGTAAAAAATCATAATTAGGGACTACCCTTTACAGATAACATGTATGTTATTGTATACCACAGAACAAATATGTATAAAGAAAATCAAAAGAAACAGTGCAAAGATATTTGCAGAAGAATACAGAAAAAGATATAAGTACACAGCATTTCCATGTAATAATACGATGATAAATACTTGAAATATGAAATAAAGAACATGTAATATCTAGTATTACATACATACCAGTGCCTCTGCTATACGGCTAGATTACTATATCAGACGAAGTGTAACATGTGTGGTGACTCTTAGATCACTGCATGTAAGTGTAGGTTATTTCAAATAAAGTTTAGGACATAATACCCCATGCCCCACCTATGGATAAGACGAGAAACTTACATATCTTGACGTTCAAACAGATCGTCACAACTGGAGACAAGATGCTGGAGGATGTTATAGTGCTCTGGTCCAATCTAAATCTAATGACCATACACATGGTGTGCATATACGGTCCTTACTTGTTTTGATTACCCACCTGATTACAGGCTACCTTGACAGTTGTACGCGAGCAGCCGAGGAGACCGGGACGTAAGCCAGAAGGCGTTGGAAGTTCTCGTTGAGACTACATTTATTCATAGGTATGCTGAAGCTTGTCTCGTGGAGTATGGCGCTGGAACGCCAAATGAAAAGACGCATTTAAAGGGCAGTGTGATGCGCGGAACCATTTTATGCTCTCCTTCACGTTAGGATTGCAGGTCTTACTTTCTGTTTCATCAAAACTAACTTAAAGAGTTAGTCTTCTTTCTGCATTTACCATACACCTATCCTACTTCCTTTATACGTCTTTATTCGCATTGATTCTCTTTCTCTTTCTCTCACTTCTACGTGATTCTTAAACATAGATCCGGTAGAATCCAGCCAACTTGTGGCCCCTAGCCCCATGCTATGCTGAAAGATCTCTGGCTTCCCGCCTGTCTCTGCTGCCAAAGAGTGGGAGGGCTCAGTTAGTGATAGTCTCGACCCCTCCCACGACCTTTACCCCTTCAACAGAGTGACTCATTTTCCGTTCATTTCCACAACATTCGTGGCCTGTCATGTGATCTTTCTACTGTCCAACACCAATTGAGCAGAGTCTAATATCTTTTCTCTGAGACCCGACTGTTTCATGATGTACTCAATAACCTATTTCGCATCGCTAACTAAACCTTCATTTACGATTCCGCGTCAGAGGAGTCTGTGCTTATTCCAACACAAACCCTCCTGTTGCATGCTTTGAGGACCTTGTACCTTCAGACTTTGACTTCAGTTGGCTTAAGATATGTCCCTCAACTGCCACTATCTTTCTTTGTTTCAGCTTCTACTCTCCTAACTCTACAAGCTTTATAACTCTCTTCGACTCACTGAATTCCTGCCATGAGGCCGTAACATTCTCTTAGTCTTAGGCTAAGGTCCTGAGCTTGGATGACAACAACATGCACAAAATAGAGCAGTTGAACCCCTCCCTCATAGATGGTCGGGGGACTGAAGCACTAACCTTTTCCATTCCAGACAGTCACAAGCAACACCCCTAATCCTTCTCACTGTAGTTCCACAGTCCTACACCCTTCCCCCCCCCCCCCCCCCCCCCCCCCCCAAAGCCTGGTTCTCCTGACCACGCTCTTGCAAACGTACGTACCTTTATGAACTGCACCTCCTCTTTAAGCTTCCCCTTGAAAACGTAAATACAGGGTCTTTTACAGCGCCGAATGGAATAAGCTATGAATATATTATTTTTACTTCCGTGTAGATAACTGCCTTTCCTCTAGTGATGCTTCTGTCTCTGCTGAGCTTGTGGCAGAGGTTACTGCTGCGGGAATGGGATCGTATATCCACTCGTCTTCTGTGTCTACCTATTCTTCCCATCTGTCGTTCAAACCATTCCTGTTCTGACGTCATTTGGGCTAGGACCCTGACATGTCGTACCCGTAAAACCTCTCCATCCTCTGACTCGCATTCAACTTTCATATCAGCTTAAGATCATTACATGTGTGTCAGCTGTGAAGCGAAGCGTTTCTGTGCAACAACCACTCCTCTTCATCACGATTATGTCTTACTAGTCTTTAGCCAAAAGCATTTCCGACAACTTCTCTCATACTACCTTTCTTCTACTTTTCCGTTTTGATGGTACAATAGCTGTCTTTCCCACTGACAAAGCAATTCTCTTTTTTAGGGGGGTTCTTTTTAGTAGAGCTCTCTCCCTGTACTGTAAGAAAAGGCAATTGATTACTTACACACACACACACACACCCTTATACATCTCTCGTATTAATGTGTTCATTCATGAGGACAAGATTGATGAGAGAATAAACTCGGCCCTTTCATTTTTCTCTAAGAGTAAGGGCGAGAAAAAGAGAGAGAGAGAGAGAGAGAGAGAGAAAGAGAGAGAGAGAGAGAGAGAGAGAGAGAGAGAAATACAGTGTTCCTCATCATTGCCATCCTTTCCTGGCCTCGGAATATCACAAATATATCCTTCAAATGAGCGCGTCCTCCTACCGCTTCCTCCACTCCATCCTCTCCCTTCCTTGCGTATTCCTACAACTCCCCACTGCGCCCCGTCCCCTCCTCACCTCGCCCCGATCCCTTCCCATCCCGCATCGCCCCCGTCCCTCCTCCCCCTTCCATCTCATTCACCTTCCCAACTTTCCCCCACGTGTGCCCCTCAACTTGTGCCCGTCCCCTCCCCACCTGATCGTCATCTCCCCACCGCCTCCTCTCCTCCCTCCCCATATCTATTCATCTACATCCCTCCCATCCCACCTTATCATGATCCTTTTCTTCTCCCACCCTCTCCCCTCTCCCCACTCTCCTTACTCTCCCCCATTCACCATCTACTCTTAGATAAATTTCAGGCGTCGCCTAGGGCCCGGGAGAGCGTTTAGGGCCGGCCATCACCAGGGTCGGGTAGGGGCAGGGCGGAGGGGGAGGCCTCCATTGTCCTCAGGCAAACACACAGTGACAAGGGAAACACTATGTGCCAAGAGCAGTATTTTGTACAAGTAAAGATAGAAAAAAAAAGGGAGGGGGGGACTTTTACGCAAAACATAAATGTCTTCTGTGTTAGTGATGGGGAGCCATCTTCCTCCCTTTTAACAAAGGAGGAAGATGGCTTTTTAACAAAGGAGGAAGATGGCCTCATAACAAAGGAGGAAGATGGCTTTTAACAAAGGAGGAAGATGGCCTCATAACAAAGGAGGAAGATGGCCTTTTAACAAAGAAAGAAGATGCTTTTTGACAACGGAGGAAGATGGCCTTTTAACAAAGAAAGAAGATGCTTTTTGACAACGGAGGAAGATGGCCTTTTAACAAAGTAGGAAGATGGCTTTTTAACAAAGGGGGAAAATGGTCTTTTACAGAGGAGGAATATGGCTTTTTAACAAAGAAGGAAGATGGCTTTTTAACAAAGAAAGAAGATGGCTTTTTAACAAAGAAGGAAGATGGCCTTTAAACAAAGGAGGATGATGGCTTTCTAACAAAGGAGGAAGATGGTCTTTGAACAAAGGAGGGAGATGGTGTTTTAACAAAGGGATTTTTCTCCTACCATCAACGAAATTAAGTGCATTTTTTCCATGCTATATTCAGGCAACTAAAAACCTATTTTTTCTTGTAAATCGATCTCACGGTACATGCGCTCATTTCTATCTTGAGTCAGAGGTTGATAAGTAACATCCGTTTTGTATTTGATCAATATTCAGCTGTCCTCTTTGGCGTTCGCGGTCATCTAGCCAACATCACCAAGATTAAGTATTGTCCAATCGCTTCAGGACATTAAATGACATTACTGGCCTCTCCTTAAGTACATACATGTAGAATTTACAAATAGTTCCCCGTAAGTCATCTGTTTACTTTACTACACTTATCACACTCATCTCTCTTTCTTTGACCTTTTCCTTTACCACAAACAGTGTAGAAAGGTCCCGAGGTTCTGCTGCTATTTGCATTGCACTGTGCTCCTCTCGTATCGAACCCATCGCTGACCGCATTATTATAGAACAGCGCAGGGTTATTGAGTGAGCGATGCAGCGCACCCTGCATTACTGAGCACGACACTATGTACTGTGGTGCAGAGCAGAATGTAGCGTGGTCCAGAATCCAAGTTCCAGTAATTCTACTGCTATACCTCTTTTAACAACAACAGACAATCTCCTGATGTCTGAACCTGCCTTTAGAATAAAGTTCTGATAATTCTGAAAGGGCATTAGCCTACCATCCCGATTCCCTGTCTCCTACACTGCCACTATGTCAGAATCATGATCTAATACCTTATAATGGAAATCAGTCATCCTCTTACGAAGATCATTCTCATTCCGAGACAGAACTTTGAGCTTCCCTGAATTCTTCCCCACTGGTGTATATTTCCCATATGATCAACTTCGTTAGATCAATATTCTTTACCTCATCATCGACAACAAAAGCCTCTTCAGTAAGGAACTCATCCCAACCAGAACCTTTCCGAGTGGATCCATAGACTAAAGCTGCCCATTTTGGTCTTTCTACAGAATTTCCATTCGTCCCCTAAGCTTTCTGCTTTCCGCTCCCTTAGCTTTCCTGTGGCCGCTGATGTGACTTGCTGTTCACTCTCTGACGATGTGTCTTGACGACAGACTCCGGTACTGGCACCGCCACACTGCTGGCTGACTTCCCTTGGTGCGTAACACCAAGCGTTAGGTTTCGGTGCTGCCGCTGCTGCTGGCTAACTAGGCAGCTTAGGAAACCACGACTCAGGTTCCGACACAAGTTTCGACACAGCCCCTACTGGTGGTTCACCACGCCCACTTAGCGCAAGATGAAACGTTTTGCACTGACGATTCCGCAACAAGAAACTTTGTATGTTCTGTCACCATATTCTCCTTTACCTCAGAGCCATTACACTTGACTGACCCTGCATTATGAGCATATCCACAATTACTTAGATGGGATTTTCCTCCCCTTACTTTATTTCCTCGGCGCAATCCATACTGTGATGTTTCTTGTCACTGTACTTGCACGTAGTAACATATTGACACGGTCAAGCCTTATGCCCATAACGACAGCAACTGAAGCAGAGAGGCGGAAGTTCAACAGACTTTCATGTCTTCCTTAACACTTGCCTTCTCTTGTCCGTTCACTACTTGACGTTTTACCCACACCGCGTCATCACTATGTACCAGAAGCAACGCCGGATCCCGAGCCTTGTCATAGGGTGTTACGAAGACTTTTGTGCATTCCTCTATTTTCCCAACGTCCAATAATACCACATCACGAAAGCCAAAGGTAGTTAGGTGCTCCGCAGTTGTCTGACCCTCCGCTGTTAAGAGCGGTCAAAACTCCCGATGCTTCACTGCCAGTTCTGAAAACCACACCCGTTTCTAGGCCTGTGTTAACGAAATTTCCATTCTGATAATGCCTTCGTTTCCTCACAGGGTTCACGTTCTCTTGCACACTTACTGTCGCCTTTTGTCCGATCTTCATGTCTCTTTCCCGGCAGTTGCCTCTTGATCACCTGAGGTTGACCGCATAAGCTTCCCACAGCTGAGAAGAATCTGAATCACTAAGCCTACTGTAGGGCCTCCCTGAGCACGTCTCTCTCTCTTGTTCCCCGACGGACTCTATATGTGTTCCGTCCCGTCAGGAGGTCGAACTAGACTCGACCAAGGTTCCAGATTTCAAACACGCATTTGAACGCAGCTGTAAGCACGTCCGCACCTAACCGTGGCAAACATGGGCCTACGTCATCATTCCGTTCTTGATCACACAAGAATGATCGTCATAGCGGTTGTTACCGCATCGTATTAGTAAATAATGATCTATATTCATCTCAAGAATTTGATCAATCGAGGGGTTAATTTTGCATGAATTCCTTATTAATCCTCTGTTGTTCAGCTGCAGCCAGGACTTGGGGAGTTGTTGACTCATCATCCACCATGCGGTTCTGTGCTTCTGATATTCGTAGGGTAAACAGAGACCAGTCCATATGCCTTGTACATAAGACAATAAAAGTCTGGAGGCAATTCCTCAAAAGCTGATTGCTCTGGCATGTTCGCAATGGAATAATTCCTTGGATGGGACAAAGTATGCGCTGGGCAATGAAGAGGCTCCAGTGAAATGGTGGACACATTAGTTTAAGTGAGGCAGGTAACCAAGCTACAGTCGCCGGCGTAAGGAAAGATCGTTAAATATAATCGTTTAATTTGGACATTGAGAAAATAACAGAAGCAAAGAGCTACATGATGCTGTGTGTGTGACACTTTCCAACTTAAAGATCAAGAAGCCTTATATTTTTCATCAATACGAGAGGAACATGGGATGGATTTCTTGTGGATGAGAAAAAAAATATACAGTGTACTGGAAACATTTGAGATAATGCAGTCTATGGCCTGTCAATCAGCAGTTATGATGGTGACTGTACGTGACAGAGAAGCAGTAATGAAAGAAAGAGTTAAACACCTACTTCTACAGAAAGGCAACAGAGATAAGCGACGACTGAATACAAATGCAGAACAGGAAGACAGAAAGATGACACTGACGAAGGAAAAAGAAATTATCTATACAAAGCAAGTGGGAATATGTGGAAGAAGGAAACTGAAATTAGATGAGGTGCGGCTGTCTGAAGAGAGAGGACCTGAGGGATGAGGGTTGCTTTAGTCGCCAGGAGCAGACGTGGTCCTGGATATGAATGCAGGTTTTGATGACAGGCATGTGGCGGGAGAGGTGCCAAGGGCCTGGGTATATACCTTGGAGGCAGTGGGTGGGAAGCGGCCAATGACCAGGAAAGTGCTACCGCCTGAGTATCAGGCATCACAGTGAACCAGCACTACGGTGGCTGTGAGGTTTCCCTTCCAGACCTAGTTTGCTGTGCTATCGCTCTCCCTTTGCTTCACCTGCACATGGTCTCTAGACGTATCACTATGCACCCCCGGAGAGGTGCACCCAGGTCGCACATGGGAAACTAAAACGGGACCAATCTAGCAATGCCACAGACGACAGAATAATGGTAAGATAATCCAGCACTTAAAAGACATTAATGCGTGTTCACATCAATGAAGTTCCTTTTAATTGGGGCAAACACCGGACAACATCGCGCACTACATCATTTCAAAAACCAATCAGAGAAAAGATCTTCGGACTGATAGAGTTTTCTGCTAGCTGCATGTCCACCCGACCCTCCCCAGCATACTGCTACCTTTACGTCCGCTTCTTTGGCATAAACCCTGCTTACTTCTCAGTCCGATGTGGCTCGGCGACTAAACGTTTCCAACATCTTTTTTTTTTAATCAGGTTTCATAACTTGCTAGGCTCTTTATGATTCACATGATTTTATGCATTATGCTTTCCTCGTGGTTCATGCAAGCTTTGACGAATGTTTCCTTTGAATTCCACTCGCATCTCTGATTTTACTGTTGTGATTTGTTGACTTCAGCCTTAGGTCTTACTTTGCGTCAATGAGGTTTTGGAATATTGCCTGGAGAGTTCCCGATTGCGTGATGTGACTGGATGAGGTAATGTTTGGCATATGTTTATATGAAATCCTTGCTCTTAAACATTTAGGATTTAGGTGTACCAGTCCTTGAGTCTTGATTCCTATGTTTGCTTTCTTGTTTTACTTTTTCTTTAAGGTATATTTTGGATATTTAGCTGTTCAGTTAATAACGATTCTTAATACGTCTGGCATATGATCACTTGAGGTCGGGATCCTGGCTTTGCTATGAGGTTTGATTAAGTGGAATAATTTGAGAAAAGTATAACGTATGCCATTTTCCATTGCTTTGGCACTCTGCCTTTCTCCAGCGACATCTTGAGCGGTATAACAAGGGGTGATCAAGAGTATGTGCACACATATACAGCGCATGTGTATATATGTGTATGTGTGTGTGTGTGTGTGTGTGTGTCTGTCTGTCTGTCTGTCTGTCTGTCTGTCTGTCTGTGTCTGTGTGTGTTCAAAAAAGAGAACAAAGCATATTTAGCGTTCATGAACAAAAGTCCATATCAAGGCAGGGCCAAATTGTTGGCTCGACACTTCATATCGTAGCTTTAATCTCTTGTGGGAAACTGGCGGTCACCTCTCCTAAGATCATTTCATCTTAAAAGTTCATAACAATGAACAGTTAAATTCATACTGCAGTACTTCGGGAACCTTACCCCATTATCAGATCTCGGTATCCTGATTCTCTGCACTGTCTTAAGGTGTCTTTATCACGGCGGTTGGATAACGAGCAAAGCGAAAGGTGGATCTCTTGATGTTGTGTGA
>JAYMFT010408683.1:0-33547 GCA_038088735.1 Panulirus argus | reverse complement strand
AATCATTGGACTCCATACGTATCTTGAGCAGGTCACCTTGAGTAAGGCTGTATCATCGACGATGGGAGGAAAGTAGTCTCTTCGAGGACTTCCTTGCTCCAACAGAAGTCCATTATTACCCTGCTCCTGCATGGAGTGCAGCCTCAGAGCTTCGTGAGCTCCATAAAAAGGGGTCTTGTGGTTGCAAAATAATAAACATTATTATTATTGTTTATTATTATTGTTATTATTGTTGTTGTTGTTGTTGTCGTTGTTGCTGTTGTTGTTGTAATAAAACCCCTATACCCGATTTACATTAACTAGGTAGCTTCGGGGCTGCACTCCACAGAGGAGCAGCGAAAAGAAGGACTTCTTTGAAGTGAGAAGGTCCTCGACAAGATTGTCTGAATGTTTGCAGATGATGCAAAAATCATCAGGGAAGTGAAAAGCGACGGGGATTGCATCAGCTTACAAGGGAACCTAAGCAGACTCCAAAGTTGGTCTGATGCATGGTTGATGAAATTCATCCCATGCAAATGTAATGAGGATGGAAAAAATGTGAAAGAAGGGCTCAATATGATTGTGTGTGTGAGATGGACATGTGAGACAGAATCGTCTCTATCCTATAACCAGTCCCACAATAGGAGAACAGCAAAGGAGACAACCTGTCTTCTTGCAATTATCAGCATAGCTTTTAGGTATATGGACAAGGAAATATTTAGCAAACTGTTCTATATATCATACTTAAGGTCAAAACTTGAATATGCTTCTCAGGTTTGGTCACTCCATGAAATTCAGAGCTAATAGAGAAGGTCAGAGGAGGGCAACAAAGTTGGTAACAAAATTAAGTGAGCTAATTTACTGGGAAATTTTAAAGGCTTTTAAATTTGTCGACCTTGAAAGAGAGACGAGTGAGGATGTCCTAATGACAGTTTTAAGTTTTCAAAACATAATGAAGATGTATGTTATTTATCTTTATTTTCTACATACATTGAGCATGACGACAACTGATTAAAGAAAAAAAAGTTCGGAAATAGAGGAAAAAATAAGGGCAATGTAAATGTCAACGCGCGGTGTCGGTCGTGCGGCTGGATGGACACAAAACCCGCGCTGATGTTCCAGTAATCTTCCTGTGTTCTATTCCTGGACACGGGGGACCGACGCTGCAACATTACGGGCTGGCATTTTCATCTGAGGGTCTCGTAGTGTGAGCTAAAATTAAAACATTTGTAAACTTTTCCAGTGGGTTTGTAGGTCTGCCACTGGGTGGCGGAAGAAGAATACTTGGTGGGCGTTTGGAAACGGCTGACCCTGAGTGTAACTTAAACATGGAAGTATATTTAATAACGGTGTAGTTGCTGTAACGCAACGACCCCCCCCCCCTCTTATTGAGGGTCCCCAAGCAAATGGGGAAATAGAATTATTTTCCCATTTGACTCTCATTGCTGTGGTTGACACAATTATTACATGACGCAAAAGATGATTAAGTACCTTTTTTTTCAGAAGTGCAAATGACTTCTTTTTTTCTCTGGAATTACATATTTGTTTTATATACATGCTTGGTAAAGATCATAGCTAATAGAGATATGTAAAACTTTCTTTTGGTGTCTATACATTGAATATTAAAAAATTTGAAGTTACATATTCGAATTTATATAACTAATCAGTTGGGGAACCCCTTTCCCCAAGGTAAATGCTCCTATTTGTTTAAAGTGTCAGTTATGGCTATGTCATGACCCTTCTGAGCACGACGAAGGAACGACACTTAAACATGACGGACGACGGTACGACTCGTAGATATAATGGGCTTTTTTTTTACCTAATCACTAATGGCATACAACTACTACGATGAAGACTCTGAAGACATCCTGAGCGTTGCGGGAACCTCTTAGAAGATGGAGGGAACTCCTGGGATAGGAAGTCTTCGTGTTATCCAGGTCCTTTCTAAAGTCTGCGCTACTTCCAGCTGCAGGGAAATGTAGACTCCTTTGGATTAAAAAGTTTTAGGACAGGTATTCCCAGTGATACAGCCTCGCCAATAGTGACTTTTTACTTGCGGTGTAACCTCGAGTAGGCGGAGTATGGTAACACAAAGTTTGCTCTCAAAGAATCCCCTCCATCTCGACGATTCGGTTTGTATAAGCATACATAAAAAAACAAATGTTGTTCCCTTACCACAACTCAAAAAATATAGTGATCTGATTAGTCACTTTCGGATGCATAAAGGCAAAACAAGAGAATGAAACTAAAGCCTCTATGGATATACACAGTCCATGCTAGCGGGCTCCACCTGTCTTTTATAAATTTGGTTGTACAGTGCAATATTTATAGGTGTCTGCCTCTTTTATGTAATCTAACCAAGTTTTTGTTATTAATGACGTTTCTGCAGTACGAAACTCACATGTACATGCTAATGTTTAAGTTTACTTGACTGTTTGGTACTTCTGCAGCCTTTTAATATGTACTTTATTCCGACAGTGGGTCACGGAAGGTCGGAGGGCGTGCGAGGTCATGTCGACTCTGTGGAAGACTACGTGAGTGACGTGCTAAGTCACTGTGATGACGTTAGGGCCGGCTACCCTGGCCTACCCTGCTTCCTCGTCGGACACTCAATGGTAGGTGATTGGGCCAAGGCACTCATCTGTAGTTTTAGTATCACAAATTATTATAAGAAGTACATGTAAGCATTATGTTTAGTGGATGTGTTCTAAGTGTCTGCATTTGTTGGGTCATAAAGTGATGCTGTCTTAAGTGCTGTATATATTGTGTTTGATAATGTAGCTTTACGTGGTATCATGATAAGCACCTGGTCCGTTCATTATAAGAAAAATTCAGCAAGGTCATTATAAGAATTCAAAGTAGCCGTTCTGAAAATATGCTGGACTATGACTTCATGATAAGTATGTTAGTGGTCATCATAAGAGTTTATTGTGATCATTATAGTTAGCTGTTAGGAGTAGTTAGTGCAGTTATACTGTATAGTATCACTGATAAGGACGTGGTATTATTTGAAAGAAATTAATGTGGTTGTTATCCGAGTATGATGTGCTCCTTGTAGAGTATGGATTAATTTCATCATCCTATAAAGAGTAGAAGTCATAAAGTATGCCTTGTGGTCATAGTAATTACTGTGTGTGGTCATCGTAGAATAGGCTCTGTGGTCACCTTAGGAATTTGATGAGATGAATTACACAGTGTCTTTAAGTAGTGTTAACCGAGTGATCATAAATTCAGCAGTGTGGTCATTATAATAACCTAAGTAGTGTTAACCGAGTGATCATAAATTCAGCAGTATGGTCATTATAATAACCTAGTGATCATAAATTCAGCAGTATGGTCATTATAATAACCTAGTAATCATAAATTCAGCAGTATGGTCATTATAATAACCTAGTATCATAAATTCAGCAGTATGGTCATCATAATAACCTAGTAATCATAAATTCAGCAGTGTGGTCTTTATAATAACTTAGTATAATTTTCCATATTTACTGAATTCATCTTATGTGGTCATAATGAAGTACACTTGGAATATATTATAATTATCTTGTGGAACTGATACAAAATATAAGCAGTAAGCACTGCAAGTATCTTTCATTGAGGTTTTCTTAATGTGTGCAGGGGTTCATATGCATTAAGCTTGGCCATCAAAAATGTATACAGCCCTCCTCACTTTTGGTTGGGTTTACATTCCTGAAAGAGAAAGAATACTAGTTAAAGTGAAACTTCTTCCTGAGTTCTTGTGAGATCATATTAAGTATGCAGTTTGATCATCTCAAATGTAGAATATAGGGGTTCACCATAAGTATATAATCTGGTCAAGGAAATATTTTATATACATTGAGTTCATTGTAAGAATATACCATTCTGTGGTAATTATATGAGATATATTATCATTAAAATGTGTACTTTTAGCTGATTTTGTGTCTAATGTGGTATCATACAGTATGCAGTATGATAACTGTAGGCATGCTTCCTTACAGGGTGGGATGATCGCCATCAAGTGTGGGATGTCTCGACCACAGTACTTTGCTGGACTGGTGCTAGTTGGCCCACTTATCAAGGCCAACTCAGCTGAGGCCACACCATCTAAGATATTCTTTGCCAGACTGGTGGCTCGTATTCTCCCCTACCTCGCGGTCAGTGGTATTCATGCGCTGTAATCGTCTAAATATGAAACTGATTAGTTGCATGCTTCAGTATAAATAATTCCATGTGTGCAGTCTCAGGCTCCTCAAGTCATGACAACACATTCCTCAAGCTGCCGTTAAATTATCATCTCTCACACCAAGTTGTGTTTTAAATTGTCAAATTTGAGCACAGTCAAACCTGGATGCTGCAGACCTATATCAGAGACAAGGTGAGATTATTGTACTCAATTTAGCATGTTTTCTGTTTTCCTTTGTTAGATTGTGGTCAAACAATAATGCCAGTTTATTCTTTGAGATAAAAGACAGTAATGCAACTGTTTTATCTTCATCCATGTTTTACATTTATCATGTCTTTCTATTAATAATGTTACTTCCAATCCCAATACATGGAGTTACTTAAATGTGTACGTCTTCTGAGCTCATGAGAACAGATTGTAAGATTTTTTCATTGTGTTCTAGTGAAAGAAAGGGTTCCATGCTAGTAAAAGTTTTCATGATTTTTCACACAGTTTTATGTTATGGATTGGTCATGAATATCTCTAATCACACTTTCATCTCACACAAAATGGTTTTCACTGCACACAGTCAATATTACTCTGTTGTTATGCTCATCTGAAATCCCTTTAGCTCTCAACATTTGTACATCTCTTTTGTGGTCTACTTCTTGTACTTTCAGCATTACTGACATATTTTTACACCAATGTCTTATCATGTGCCCCTCATCTTACAGGGCCATACTTCCTTGAAAGGATTTCATCCATCTGTCTTTCTTAGAGTTTTTTAACAGTGTATCTTTATCACATCTTCAGTCTCTTCTCTATCTTTTTTCTGTTTTTCCAGCTCCCCTTACAGAAGGTCTCTAGTCTGAATATCCATAATATAAAACTTTTAAGATATCCACCAGAATGGTGCATAAGTTTCAAGGTTTGAACTTGAGACAGTAGTGCTCCATGCTCTTCTCTGTTACATTGGTTATTTTTGTTTTTTTACCCATATTCTGCTGAAATAATGGTGTCAGAAAAAAGTGTTCAAGCTTCCTGCACTTCATCTGTGTACAGTTATTACCAGACTCTGTCCTTACACTTGTTGAAAGCAGAGACAAGGAAGAATCTTGGCTAAGTACTGTACAAAACAAAACAAAAAATATTTTTCAGTGTTTTAAAGATATCCATTTAGATATATTACATGCAGATACCATATTGATACCAGAAAACCCCACCAGAAAGATCATTATCAATAATAAAGAAAAATTCATAATCAGAACACTGCTGGGTCCTAAGATTTGAAAATTGGACCAGAGAATCTTCTGCATGTACTATGCAGTTTATCCGTCTTTACTGCTTTTAAATGGTACTGTTCTTTTGTTATCATCATGGTTCTTACACTAAACAGTTACCTCGTATCCATGTGATATATGTGTATTACTTGCTTAAAACTGGAGTAAATTCACATTTATAAATCTTCAAGAGTTTTGAGAGATAATCGTTTTCAAATTTCCAAGTTGATAATGGTACCATCATACTTTGTGGACTTGTGTACATGTATAATTAGGTCAACTTGTCTGTCATAGTCTGTATACAGTAACTGTATTTATATACTGAGTTGACATTTATGTGTTTGTTATAATTTATTTCATGTTTTCTATGATATGATAGGTTATGTTATAATTTATTTCATGTTTTCTATGATATGATAGGTTGATTTTTAGCTTTATGTAGTATAGGCTTCACTTACTGCACTTACAAACTATTGTTGTGACTTGTAAAGATCCACACGTGCCCTTTATGGAATACTGTTTGACTGTATTCACAGGTGTTAATGGTTACAAATTAGCAGGCTTGACTCATCGCACATAACTACATGCAATACGTGCATAAATACTTAATGATTATAAACAATGTTGGTATATTGTAGGTGGCCAAGCTCAAGTTGGACCACGTCACCCGGGACGAGGACATGAGGGTCAGACTAAGAAATGATCCCCTTAGGTGAGCTGCATTCCCTGTATTTATATATGAATATATTTGCAGGTCTAGAGATGGGTGTTAAACATAAAATCATGTGGCAGATTCTGTCTTTGCAGCCCTGCTGTGAAGGTGAAGAGTCTTTAATGTTATTTTTATCATGTTACTATCTCTCTTGTTTTTTCAATATTCTCACTTCTCTTCTTTCATAGAGGTTTGATTTTTTTCTCTGTAGTTTCGTTTTTTGTTAATAATTTTTCCTCTTAATATTATTCACTTCAACTGAGATGGTGTTTGACCAGCTATTCATGTTCACTGCCTATTGCATACAGTATTTATGCATTCTTTACACATGTCCGTTTTCTTCTAAGCCTTACCCACTTACTGTACTTAACATAATCCTTACTGCATAACATTTAGTTCCTTCTTTAATGATTTCACTATTCTCTTCTGAATTTTTTTTTTATCTCCTGTACATTTTCCTTTGGCAAAAGCTAGTAACTGAATTTTATGTCATATAGGTTACTGGAAGTAATAGGCCTGATGAAAAAATAGATAAAGAAGTAAAACAGATTTAAACAGAGAAAAAGTTTAGTCATTAAGAAAAAGATATATTCGTGAGGTAACACCCTTTGAAGGAGTTAAAGTAACAAAAGATTTATTTGACTGAATTGGTTAAAACTGTAAGGAAATGCACTTATCAAATGAAAGTTTATTGTAAGCTTGCATGTTGTTCAAGAAAAAAAGATAAATATTTCCCATGAATTAGATACTGAAAGAAAATTCATGTAGGATGCATGAACTTAAAAATAATTCCTGCCCAGCTGCTTAACTTTGGTCAGAATAATGCCCCTTTCCTACTTTTTCTCTGATCCATCAAACTTATTTCTTGTCATTCAGTTCTGATTGTGTTATTTCAGATATTCTGCCTTATTCATGGTAATCATTAGGCTATGTTAGTCGTTCATTTTCACCTCTTTTGTCAGGTACCAGGAAACAGTCTTGTCACATTTAAGTTTTGATTCTGCTGAATGTGAATAATCTCATGCAAATATGTTTTTATTATTCTTGTTGCATTTCCCCAACTTTCAAATGAATCATGGTTTATCTTTTTAGACAGTTGGTGTAGATTTTTGTACCATATATGCTTGATTTGGCAGAACTTTACCAATATAATTGTTCAGGATTGCAGCTCAGTTACTAATAGTCCAGGGTCACATCTTTCAGCCCTTCTAAGATCACACATTTCAATCTCTCACTTTGCTCAGACATTCTGTCATTCATAAGCATAAAATCACTTAAGACTCCTTAGTTCTCAGTCAGACATCTCATATACTAATTAGTTTAAGAGCATGTCCTTTATTACTCATTCAAGATCACCCACTTGTCCAAGGCCATATCTCTGTCATGCAGCTGCATGGTACATTTATCACTCCATTATCCTAGATCATATTTCTTAGTCACTCATTGACGAAAGATCTTTTCATGTCCTCTGTTACTCATTCAAGATCACCCACTCGTCCAAGACCATATCTCTGTCATGCAGCTGCATAGTACATTTATCACAACTTTACCCAAGATCATATCTCTTAGTCACTCATTGATGAAAGATCTTACCTCTTAGTCATTCTTTGGTCCATAATCACATCTTATAAGCAATGTATAGTACCAGGTTAGTAGATTACTTCAAATCTCTGTGTTCATATATAATTGCACTTTTGACTTCCCAGATATAAGGGTGGCATACGGGCTCGATGGGCCATGGCAGGGATTGAAACTCTGTTATATTTTGAACATCACATGCATGAGGTGGAGTGGCCTTTCCTAATTCTTCATGGTGAGAAGGATATGCTGTGTTCACCTGAGGGATCTCATATGCTGCATGCCCAAGCCAAGAGTTCTGATAAGACCTTGAAGGTGAGGAAAATGTTTTGCATTAGATTTAAATAATATATGGTGGGAAAGACGTTAGGAAGATAGTAAATGCACTGTTTTGAACAAGAAAGATATATTATTATGTTGGCTCTAGTGAAGAAATACTTTAGCACAATGAACTTTAACATTAAAGCTTTCATTAATTCCCATTAAATCACCTTTTTCTTGTCACTGGCTGTTGTTATGAAATGCTTATCAGTGGGCAGGCAAAAAGAAGTTTTTAATTGTAAGATTATTGTCTGGGTGAGCTAGTAAAAGATTTTTGTTTAGAGGACATGAAATACTAAGTTAATTTTGTTTCCCCATAGGTTGAAGAAACTTGCCTTCACATCTGACTTTTTAACAAAACTGCCTTATCTTTGTTATGTAAGAATGAATAGATAGATCATTAAATTAATGAATTAATGATCATGAAAATTATATTTTTTTCATTGTGTGAGCATGTAATTACATGTTTGTAATCATCCCTCTGTGCTCTCTGGGGAGGGAGTCTCACTGCTGCGTGGCCCCATCTTTTGAACAATTTCTACTTTCATACAATTTTTTAAACTTCTGTGCGCTGCGCATAGTTACTACAGTACGTATATTCTCATTCAGTTAATCTGTTTATCCTTCTTTCACTTTCTCCCATCCTCATTACTTTACATATAATCAGACTGAATTTTAGCAACCATATATCAGGCCAACTTGTAAGGCTTTTTAGGTCCCTTTAGAAGTAAATGCAATCCTGCTTGCTTTTCATGGCCTTTCCATTATCTGCAAACAGATTCAGGTAGGAGTCCACACCTTCTGGCAGGCCATTCACATAGATCAAGAAGAGTAATGGTCCCAAAACAAAACCCATGTGTTTACTGGTGACCTCCCCCCATTTAGAGAAGACTCCTTTGACATGTGTTGTTTTTCCCTCCCACTAAGATAATTTTCTAGCCCCTATTCCTTCCTTATAATTTTCTACCTCTTATTCCTCTTGTGCTGCATAGCGTCAAATGCTCCTTAGCAAGCAAAATATATACAAACTACTCAATCTTCCCTTTGTCAAAGACAGACCTCACTTTCTCTTAGAAATCTAAGAGATTCATCACATTTGACCACCTTACCCTAAATCCTTGTTGTCTCACTCAAGTCATTTCTTCTCTGTAGTTAGTCACTCATTTGCTTTCTAATTAATTTTTCCATTATCTTACAGATCACACTTGCCTTGTCTGTATTCTACATCTATTATTTCAGTCACTGTCCATGTGACCTGTCTTCATGTGTACCAGCTACTAAGACCTTGTATCTATGACATGCCACTGCATGCCGCTTCTTACAGTTTCTTTGAGGAGACCAACCAGCCACATGAGGATTGAGCATTAAGATACATACTTCTTTCCTCAAACAGGAAAGTTGCGAAATTTCTTTCCTTCTTTTGTCTTTCACTCCTCCTGTAACCTTACCACTTTTGAAGAGTCAGATGTAGCAACATTAAAGGAGCTCTTCTACATTTTTTCTTCATATGCTTTATTTTTCCTTTCATCTAAGTGGGCCACAAGTAGGCATGATTTTGTGTGAGCCATGCTGGCTACTATTAGAAATGATATACATCGGAAGTCCAGAAGCGCTTGCACAGGACTAAGTGCATTGTCACTTTGTTGCATTATTTCAGGTTATCACTACAAGACTGTCTCAAAAAGCCAAATTGCAGTTTGGAATTAGGATAACTCATATAGTAAAATATTATGCTCACAAAGAAAAGCCAATACTCTCTTAGTTATGCAAAAGATATCTCTTACCCCTGTACCCTTTGTATCTACTGTGTTCTTCCCAGTGAACCTGTTATGGAATAATCTCCATACAGCCAGATGGTAAAGATGATTCCTATATGCCACAGCATACATGAACCCATCAATCCATTTGCATATAGTGCACTTCCCTACACTATAATAAACATTTTGTTTTTAAATAGATTTTCCCGGAGGCATTTCACCACCTGTACTTGGAGTTACCTGAGATACGGCATGAAGCACTTCAGGATACAGTTGACTGGATTAATGCACGGGTGTCCTCAAGCAAAAAGTGAACTTGGATATGTGTTAGGTTGTCATAATGTTATATCTATATATAGTGTGATGCAACTGTACATTATGTAGATAATAATTGCAGTGAATATTGCAGAATGCAAAATTTGTACATATTGAATATATTCTCTTGTTAGTTTTATGATGATGATATCAGTATTGCATTGTTTTGATATTAAAACGATCATACAGCAGTATATGTAATGTGACTGCAAGAAAAGGTTGAATTCTCTTGATGTGATGATACTTTAAATCCAAAGCTATGTAAAGAGTTTTTAACTTGGAATTTTGAAGTATGCTGCCCAAAAGAGTATGGAAAATTATGAATATGTAAATAGGATCTTCAGTATAATTAAATACTTATAGACAGGAAAATTTATGATATGACAAATAGGTCTACTGTTAAAAATTTACTCAGGGGTGTTACATGAATTCCTTTAGAAAAAAGTTTTTAATAAATTGTGTGAAATGTTAATAGAATGCATCAATTTCTCTCCTTCTTGTAAGGTCTGCTTTGCTGCTTTTGAAATATATTTATGTATTTACACAGTTTCATTTTTCATTTTTTTTATATGAGAGAGGAAAAAGTCTTTTAGAATACTGTTAGAATATTATTCTCACAATAAATTGTTTGTTTTTAAATTCTCCAAACTAGATTTTTGTACACCATAGATACATTTTTGTGCTACCTCATCACATGGAACTTGAGCATAAGTGTGACTAGTTTCTTTTAGAAATATGTAAGTCTCTGTTTAAAGAAGCATGGCATGCAATATCAAGAAAGCCGAGTTTAAAGAATAATGGCATGCAAGATCAAGGAAGCACATTGTTTGTTGATGCATATTTGTAATGAAACTGAAAACCATATGTATTTCATAATTCTTTTATAAGTGATAAAACATGGAGTGTGGCAAAGAGTTTACTACCCCTTGCTATTTTACACTAATTCAAGTCAGCACTGTAGGATAATGCTGCTTGTGGCACTTGTAAAATCAACGAGTAGAATTGAAAAGAATTGTAAAACAAAATCACTGGAACACATGATTTGTTAGTCCTGTAACATGTTTAAAATGAGCAGTAATTCTAGACTAAAAAATTAATTCTCCATCTCTTTTAACTAAAAAAATCTGAAGTATTTTTCCTGTTTGAAAACATTTAATGGATATGTACATATTGGAGTCAAGTATTGAATACAAAAGTACAAATATGTGTTTGTGTATCACTGTTACAGCTCCTGATGTGTGTGTCTTGTAAGCTTGAGAAAATATAATTTCGTATGTTTTCCTGAAAATTTAAATGTGGAGAAATCTAAATAACTAAAAAGATCCCAAAAACTATGAAACTATGTATATCTTTGCTAAAGGTATTTAGAAAATCATCCATGAAAATGTGTGACAGGAAGCACAAGTAGAATATGTAATAGCATTTCAGGACTTTCCTAAACTAGTGCACTATCTTTTAGAATATAATATGAATCCTTTAGTTACAGTTATTTGAATTTTTGATATGTTTCTTATAATAACGATAAGTATTTCTTCTCGCTGATCTGAAGTAATTTAGGCTCTCATATTACAACAGTACATTTATACAGTGAAGAATACTGAAATTATTTTTTAAAGATGCAACTGCTCTTATGAGCATAATGAGTGGTTATATTAAATAACCTGGGCTGAGCAGCACTTATTTTAAAAGGATATTAGATGTAAGCACCAGATTCTGAAGGGCTACAATAGCTTTAGTGATATCTAAAAATTTGATAGATCAGTACTAAACATGATTTAGCATCATTCGATAGTCATGAATTTGTAAGGATACAAATTATAGGATAGAACAGATAGCTGAGCTTTATAGGCTTTGATGCTTCCTACTGAAGGTCAGATGGACTGCAGTTCTTCAAGTCATGTATAGATACATAACTGATTAGGGTGTTTTTAATGTGATGCAAGAAATGTAAATAAGTGCTTTTTTTTCATAATCGTTATACATAGAGATTATACTGTAATATCAGTGATTATAGGAATATGGAGACATTTATGTCAAGGATATAGTTATGTTAGAAATAGGTGGAAAGCAGTCTATGTAAGACAGACAATGTTTTTCTGATTATATGTGGATAATTCAGATGTTTTCAGTATTGTATTGATTATAGGTATATGTGTTGTATATACAGTACATGTTACGGTGTTACTGCAAATGTTTCTACCTCTGAGAATACTCGTAAAGCATTGTACTTTTCTCTCTCAAAATACTCATTATAATTCATGTACATTACACATGACAGCTAGAGACTGAGTGTGAGCGAATGTGGCCGTTTCATCTGTCTCCTGGCGCTACCTCACTGGCATATTTGCCATTTCTCACATTAGCGAGGTAGCATTAAGAACAGAGGTCCTCACTTGACCCCCTTCTCTGTTCCTTCTTTTAAAAAAAGTGAAAACAGGAGGGGAGGATTTCCAACACCCTGCTCCCTCCCCTTTTATGACATGCAGGGAAAATGTGGGAAGTATTCTTTCTTATGTGTGTGTGTGTGTGAGAGAGTGGATGTGGCCTTTCTCTCTTTGTTTCTCAGGACACTTTCTTTGGTTCCTACAAAAGGAAGTGGTCCATCCACCCATCTGCATTACACTGTTGAGCAACAGAGAAGTTGTCTGCTAGCAGACAGGAGAAAGAACAGCTTTTGAACTAATGGCACATTTGAGCACCAACACAGCATTTAGGCTGTATCATATATAATCACTGTTGATTACTATGATTCTGTCATGACTCAAACTGATTGCTCAGATTGAAACAGTAAACATGTTAGAAGAGGGAGTTGGTTCAATGATATCACATGAATTTTCAGATGTGCTTGTAACAACACCAAATCGCCTAGTGTACCTTTTGAAGGAAGGTGATGGTCCACCTCTCAACTTATCTAAGTAAGTGCATATAGCATTGGCATTATGATCACCCAGCTATATAGGTAATGAATTCACCCAAGCCAGATTTTGAATGCTTGAACAAATTTACCATTTGCCTAGGTGAATGAATTTAAAAGTTAATTAGATACAGATGCAGAAGTAGCGAAAGATTAAGAATTGAATATCTTTCATCGTAGTAAAAAAGGAGGAAGAATGGTTATGATGAGAGAGTAATTAAAGATTGAATGCAGAAATCAGTTATTATGCTGAAATTTAGGTTACTCTGACAGCCATTGCAGAAACAATATATAATGAGTGATCTGAAGTATATGGTGCTCCTGAGATCATATTTATCTAATCAATTCTTACTCAGCATTATCATTTGTAATCAGAAAAGAAATAACATAAAGATTAAAAAAAGATGAGAAAATATTATGCTGTGAATGAGGAAGGTATTTTTCCTGATTTCATTTAAAGGAGCACTGAGATATTCAGCACAGCTCCATTAAGTCTGAATTATGATCATATATATTAGAAAAGTTTTGTATGTGAGGATGGTGTGAACGGAGACATTAGTTTTATCTGGTAAGTCAGCCTAATAAGGAAACCTTTGTTCACCTTTGCATAGTGGATGCAAATTGAGCAGGAGTCTCACTAGGAATTTAGAACATGATGTGGAGGACATAAAACATCCTAGGTGACCACAACATGAACAGAGTTGTTGATTTAGAGGGAAATGTCTTCCCTCCAGGAGTTAAAAATATTACTCATAGTTTCCATATAAAGATTAAATTTGTGTGTGCAGCAAATTTTTTCAACACTTTTATTAAAACAAAATTTAAGGCCTTTGTTATTCCCATAGTGTTGAGTGGCTTGTTGTGGATGAGAGTGACCGTCTGTTTGAGGCAGGGAAGCATGGCTTCAGAGACCAGCTGGCTGAAGTGTACCAAGCTTGCACTGGACCCAATATTAGACGAGCCCTGTTCTCTGCTACCTTTGCACACGAGGTTGAACACTGGTGCAAGCTGAACCTGAATAATGTTGCTATGGTATCTGTAGGAATTAGGTAAGATATTTTAATCCATTTTAGATTCTTATTTCCTTTTCATGATGGTTACTTAAAGTGCTTGCACTGTCATTCTTTTCAGTTTCTAGCTCTCTATTTGTATGCATTTTTTCCCATATTAACTTTAACTGGAGAATTTGGATTATGATCCACAGTTTCCCCTTTAAAAGACTTAATAGCAGCACTGAGATTATTGATTGAAAAAGTCTGCATGATTATTTGGTTTACATGGTGAAGTAAGAAGAAAAAAGAAATCTGAAAAGAATTAAGAATAAGAAAGGGAAAAAATCTAGTTGCCATGGTACTTTACCTTACCTTCCTTCCTCCAGGATTCCCTTTTACATGGCTCCTGCAGCACTTACAAAGCTGACCACACTCAAGTGTGCAGGACCACAGGAAGCATTATGAGATATTATCTGAAAACATTTCATGTATAGATACATTTCATTATATCTTATTTCAGTTTTAAAACTAAAAGGTATTTGGGCTAAATTTCCTGAACTATAACCTGCAATTTTTTGGTAATTTTGTAAGAGTAATAGATTCGTGTGAAAACCTCAGTTTAAGACTGATTTTTCATGCTGAATTCGAATCTGAGGTTGAAATATATGTTTGGGACATTAAGGACTATAAGTAATTAATGGTTACTTTTTTAGAAGATTCTTTGGGGAAGTATAATGAGATATTTTCCATAATTATTCCAAGTACAGAAGCATTTCAATATGTTACATTTCGACTTTTAAAAAAAAAGGTTTTTGGCAAAAAAAATTCCCTGACTATTATATACCTGCAATTTTTTGGTATTTTTGGGAGTGTAATAGATTTTCTTCAAAAGCTCTGTCTAAGGATGATTTTTCATGCTAAATATGAATCTGGGGTTGAAAATATGTTGAGGGATATTAAGGCTTTTGAATTAGTATTTGATTGTTACCCTTTTTAGAAGATTCTGTGATTATTTGGTTTGTCTTTATTGGGTATCTGTCGGCTTAGAGAAGCATTATGAGATATTTTAAGTAATTATTTCAACTATAGAAGCCTTTTAATGTCATATTTCAATTTTAAAGCAAAAAGGTTTCTGGCCTAAAAAAATTCCCTGAACTATTACATGCAATTTTTGGCATTTTTTGTGAAGGCAATAGATTTGCTTGAAAACTTCAGTATAAGGACAATTTTTCATGCTTACAATTCTGTGGAGCTTAATTTTAGATAGGTCATTGTGAGGTGACATTTAAAACTGGACTAGGATGACTTTTGTCATTTTGGTGTGTATGCATTCTTACATTGTTGTGTTTGGTGGAGGGATCTGTGATTATAGGTTAAGTGTGAGGTAGGGTCAGTTTTTCATCCTTCCTGGGGTGGATGGTTGGTTTGGAATGGATGAGAAGGGTCTACCATTGTTGCAAAGAACCGAGTGCCAAGCATGTTGAGGTGTGATTAAACTGGAAATATTTCTGTTTCACTGTGCACGTGTTGAATGTTCATGGTTGATAGGCACTCTGTAACCGTTTTAAGTACATTGTTTTTTTTTTGGGGGGGGGTTTGCATCTTTGTTATATTTGTTTTTGATAAGATGGGTGACCAGGCTGGTAAAGCATAGTTCAGGGTGGAGCAGATAACTTGTTTGTAGAGTATAGTGAGGGATTCTTTTTCTTTTGCAAATATGGTACCAGTAAGTGTTCTCAAGGTGTTTTGTTGATTTATGCTCACAGAATTTATATACATTATCCACAAGTAAAGAAAAACCCTTTAATAGTAGTATATTTTTGTCTCTTTTGGTTTGGTGGGGTTTTGGATGGACCTTGTTGAGTTCAGCAGATGGTCAGTTTGATATGATGATTGTCAAATAGTAAATCATGTACCAACATCACCACTACAAAGTGATGAAACATATAATATGTAATGAAATGAATTGAATAATGCTATGCAGTGTTGCACTGCTTGTAGCTTAGTATGGTATAGTATCGTACTTATTTCATTGCTGCTTATTGAGAATAAGGTTAGGAGAGGGAGATACTTTTTAACAATATAATACTGACTAACCTGAGCACACAGGTTAGTTGCACCCATGTTGGTCACCAAGAGGCCACCACAGGTTGGCGGCACTTCAGGGCAACCCAGGATACTTCACTTATAATTTTCTTGGTAGTGTGACATAGTCACAACTTCTAATTTCCTTATCTGTACTTTCTGCTTTTTTTACACAAGTTGTGTAGTGGTTGGTAGGCAGCCAACACCCAGTGAGATATATTACCGGTACTACCCACCAAGGTATCAAGAGGGTTAGTGACAGCTGCCTAGTGAGCCAGCACTTCATTGGTTGTCAAATTGCACTCCTCTGACCCAAGTGGCTGTTCTTTCTTTCTGCCTCTTCCACACTTGGACTACTGGCATTCAGTCCACAATCATACAATCTCTCCTTGTCATATATAACACTTAACTCACACAGCTCCATTTTCGTAACTCTAGATTTGCCTGCGGTGAGCACTGTGCATTAGCCCTGTCTTTTGGCAAAATGATAGGGGCAGTAAGTAGAAGTAGTAGGTAGGAACTTTTAGGCTGGAGCATTAGGTAGAAATATCAGGTAGAAGTAGTAGGTAGGAACATTAGACAGGAGCATTAGGTAGAAGTAGTCACTAGGAACATTAGTCAGGAGCCTTTGCAAACACTGCGCTGGAGTTGCCCTGTCAGTGGCCTGTGATGAGGCACCAAAGGCCAAGAAACAGCACTGAAGTTCACATGTTAATGGAGACTATAGCCTTGGCCACCCCCTTGAGGGAGTTCCAGTTGGGAACAGGCATCAGAGATATAGATAGATAGATTTCACACTAGTTGCTTTTATTCTTATTGCTTTTCCCCTAGTTCCACATAGCAGGTTGAGGGTCTTAAGAGTCCTAAATAGTAGATGAAGTTACAGACTGTATTGGAATCAGAACACTATATCATCATCATTCGCTAAGGTCACCACTCGTTTGATGAAGAGGTGTTTCTGTCATTATCCGAATCATATTTTCTCAATCTTTCCTCTGCTTTTTCATCTTTGACGCCACACCTTCTCACTTCACGATTTATTGTGATAAATTTAGACATTTTGGTGACATACCCCACCTCGGTGTAATGCAAATTATCCCCAAGTGATGGCAGCACCTCACAGGAATGCAGTAGCACCCTAAATTCTCAATACATGTAGAGATCTAATGCCACTCATAACCAACATTATCTTACAGGATCAAAAAGTGACTTGCATATAGCCAACAAAAACATTGAATAGGTTAAGTTGGCATAGATAAGTCATATGAAGTGCCTTATTCATTGATAAACCTTTTACCCTAAAATAGCATTTTTAAGAGACTAGAAATGTATTTTCTCTGCATAATAACATGCCTTTATTTATCTTCAGAAACACTGCATCAGAGGATGTGAAACAAGAACTGTTGTTTTGTGGTGATGAGAATGGGAAACTCATAGCCCTCCGTGATATTTTTCGAAAGGTTAGAGCTGTGCATTGTTGCAATTTTTATTTTCTACTTGAAAGAAACGTCAGCATCTCATAAAAATCTTTCTTGCAAAATCTCCTCTGGATGACTTGATTAGTGTAAATCAGTGTTCCTCTCTTCTTGACTCACCAGCTTCCTAGGTTTAACTAAGCCCCAAACTCAAGGAATTGCTAGTGATAACCATATCCTCATCACATATCCTAATAAACTTTTATATATGTACATATATATTGTTGTTTACAGGGTTATGAGCCACCAGTCTTAGTGTTTGTGCAAACCAAAGAGAGGGCTAAGGAGTTGTTCAAGGAGCTCATATATGATAACATGATGGTAGATGCTATTCATGCTGACCGTACACAATTGCAGGTAATTATGGATAGAGTGTTAATAGTATCATTATTATTATAATTATTACATCTGGTCCTTGCACACTAACAGGGAAAAGTACCTGGAGATCTGTTGTTCTAGCAATCTGTCATTGTATGATTCACTGAAACCCACATTTATGGTGGAAAAGGGGGGGGATACATTCATGAGCAAAAAATTTCCCCAAGCTAACTCTTTATGAATGGACTATACCCAAAACAGCTTACCATAATTATATCAAACTTTAACATGAGATTTAGACTGCCAGATTCAGCAAGTGTTGCCATATTGGAGGTAAATCAGACAATATTTAATGACACTAGTGCAGTGGAGTGGGATTAGGGTGGAGTAAGGGTTACTGGAAAGGAGAGGAAGGGGAACTAGACATGTCTGTGTAATCCCCTGAATTATCTGATAAAGCATCTGTCTGGACTGGAGAGGGAGAAGTTTGCAGTGGTCTTTTGAAAATGCTCTCTAGTGTTAGTTTTGAGATCTGCCTTTTACTTTAAGTTTTTAATAGGCACCTGAAGCATCTATGAGCTTTCTAGAAAACACTAGGGCTCATTCGTGGATCCATGTGCTTAATAAGGGCCACAGCCTTGTTTAAATAATAATAAAATTCTGCTAAGCCCTGCATTGTTAATCTACTTGTGGGAGGGGACGCACTGGTGCTGGTATCTTTCTCTCCTCCTGGAGTTTTCTGCCTTGAACTGCACAGTGGTCAGATCCTCACTCAATTCAGTCACACCTTACTCTTTAGTTTCTTCATTAACAAGAATGAGAAATGTATGCTGGGTCTGTGTTATTGTTTCTTCCAGCCCATAACCAGAGAAACATAGCGTTCTCTGAAAAGCAATCATTAGAAGATATAATTGGACATTAGATAATCTTCATTTGTTGGGTAAAGATAGTATTTCCTGTTGAATATAATGGCTGTTAATTGCCCGATTGGTTATTAACCCAGAGTCCATACTATGCAAGTCATCTTCCTAAAACAAAAGTAAAAGTAACTGAACCTATGTGGCCTCATGTTAAAGTTGTTTATGAACTTATTTATGTGAAATATAAAGATTATAGCCTTGTTATTTCTTTACTCCATATTGTTAACAACTTTAAGTAAAGCACGAACTTCAGAAGTACATCTTTTATATATTATACAGGACGAATAGTGTTTTGACAGTATTCATGAAAATATCAATTTTTTCATACTTGATTGCTGTTTCCTGTGTTAACAAGGTAGCACAAAGAACAGACAAAGAAAGGCCACATCCAATCACATCCATTCTCAAGTTGGCATGTGTAATGCATTGAAACCACAGCTGTCTATCTCCATCCAAGCCCCACAGATCTTCCCATGGTTTACCCTGGACACTTCACATGCATGATAAATTTGATTGTTAGAAACTTGAATGAATTTGAAACTTTATGAGCCATAGATTAGACTCATATAGAAGGAAAACACCAGGATAAGATATTAATATTTCCCTTCTTTTTTTAGCGTGACAATGTGGTTCGGGCATTTAGGGAGCGGAAGTTATGGGTTTTGATTTGTACAGAACTAATGGCCCGAGGAATTGACTTTAAGGGCATCAGCCTCGTCATCAACTATGACTTCCCACCATCAGCAATCAGTTATATTCACAGGGTAGGTCGAACAGGACGAGCTCACCACCCAGGACATGCCATTACATTCTGGACAATGGATGATAAACCTTACCTGAGAAGGTGAGAGCCAGAAAACACTTGTGTTTGTATTTTTCAGTAGTTTTCTCTCTTACTCTTACTTTGCACCAAGTGTTTACTGGTTACCTCATTTGCTATGGAAGCCCTTTTCCTTTTATTGATATTCTTATTTCTTTGAAGTAGTTTGTTGGGCAAGTGTGTATACAGATGACTAAACCCAGCATGAAGAATTCTTCAACAAGATTTCAAACATGTATTTTAGATCTTCAGGGCTTTAAGATATAGAGGTATATAGGGTGAGAAGTACCCTAAGTGTCACCAACATAAGCCTACAAGAAACATATTATCGTATGATGTGTAAAAGGATGAAATTTATCAGATCTTTTCAAAACAGTACTGAAAATATTAAGTCCTTTCATTATAGTGGAGCAATAACTTGTCTTAGCACTCAGTTTCACACAGGTATTCAGTCAGCCATTTCCCTGGACTTTTTTTAGTAAAGAGGATAAATTAAAACTGATTTTCTGCTAAAGGTATCATCCAGTCCAGAGATAGTATTAGGAAGAAGTTCAGAAAGAAGTGGCCAAAAAAGGATTAATGTATAATTCTTTGACTCATTTCATTACAGTCCCTTCTATGTTTATGTAAATATTTCATTCCTAACTGTATTTCCTTCTTTAAGTAATTAGTATCATGAACAAGTTAATATTGGCATCATTTGCCCACATCCATACTCTAGCTGATACGTATGATTTTAGTGAAACCAGAGCCTGTCATCCACATCCAGGCTCCATAGACTATTCCATGTTTTGTCATTACTGCTTTACATGCTGTAGATCCACCCTTTGACAGCACATTGCCCGTATAAACCACTTATACACATTGTAGGCTCCAGTCATGGACAAAAGTCAACATCAAGACTGAGCCCTAATGGAAATAAAGAGGTTAATGAAATGGAAATAGAAGAGACAAAGAAAAATATTTATGAATTTTTCAAAGTGAGAAACCTGTCTTTTTTTAAATGTGTCTGGGCATAGTTATCAGGAAATACATGAGAGGGTACAGAGTTTAAAAGCTTCAAGGTGTAGGGAAAGAAAGTTATCAAAACAGCCAGCCCTTGATTTGCTAACAGCCACACAGTAATCATGTGATGCAGCAGCCTGTCAAGTATTACATGGACTAGCTGGTGGTGGGGGCACACAAGCAGCCAGCTCCTAGGAGCAAAAACCAAAGTAATACCTATTGAAGAGGGAAAGTGAAATGGCATTGTGGCAAATGGGTCAAGTTTTGAAGTCAGCCAATGAGAGTTGATAAGTTGGACTGCTTTCAACTTAAATCTTTTAAATAAGTATACAGAGCTAGAATCATCACAGATGTGAGAGCAGTATTGCTTACAATGACAGATCAGTCCTTTGTATGTACAGAGCAAATGTTTGAAAGAAAAGGAATTTCAACATCTAAAGAGGACTCCCAGTTTCTTAGAGGAAAACTTGGTTACTTCCATGATGTGGGGTTTCCAAGAAAGAGTGGGATTTATAGTAATACCAAGTATGTTCACAGAGTTAAGAGGTGGAATTACAGAACTGTGGAAGAATAGAGGAAAGTTGTGTGGAATTTTCATTGGAAAGGTGGGTAGAAACTGGGTCTTAGAGGCATTAAACTTAAACCAAATTCATCTACCCCACTGAGATATCCTGCCCGTCTGAGTTTATTGAGGAAATAATTTCGATATAAGATGCAGATCAAGTGAGAGAAGAAGGGATATAAGTGAAGGATGTAAAAAGAATGCAGTGTTTAGTCATCAGACTATGAGTGCATTTTGTTATTTGTAGAAGAAATGATTTGGTTGAAAAATGGACAAAGAATATAGAAGATAGGACAGAACCCTGAGGTAGAGCTCTGTTGCTGGAGAAAGGGGGAAGAGGTTGATCTATCAACAACCATGGAGTTAGATCAGCCACAGAGAAAGCTAGACATGAGGGAGGTAAACCAAAAGAAGGTAGCTTAGAAATGAGACCCCCATGCCACATCCTGTCAAAAGTTTTGGATATATCAAGGGCAGTTACACAGGATTCCCCAAAATCTTTCAGGCTGGATGACCAGACATTAGTAAGACAGAAAAGAATATCACCAGTTGATCTTGTTTTACGGAAGCCATACTGGTGATGAGAGAGGAGAATGTGAGATTCAAGATATCTGAGGATATAGGAGTCGAGAGACTCAAAGACTTTGGAAATGGTACATGTCAAAGTAATAGGACGATAGTGAGAAGGATTAGAATGGTCACCCTTCATAGGGATAGGATGTACCAATACATGCTTCCAAGAAGAAGGGAAAGTTCTGGTTTTTAAACAAATGTAAGAGATGAGCAAGTACAGGTACAAGTTCAGAGGCACACTCTTTCAGCACATGGGGATAGATGCCATTAGGACCATAATGGGACATTAGATATATAGCAGAATAGAGTGAAAATACTTGTTGCCTTTCCCTACTGTGTTTCAGTACATTACTGGAAGCGTATGTATGTGTTTTATATATATATATAGAGAGAGAGAGAGAGAGAGAGAGAGAGAGAGGCTGTTGGGGATGGAGTGGCTAGAATGAGGCATAAGGAGTAATGAAAAAGGTAAATAATTGTAAAGTATTCGAATAAGAGTGGTAATGGGGAGGTGACATAGATTATCAAAAAGAATTTACTCTACTTAAAAAGATACTGGTGATCTAGGGATAAAAACCTGAAGTGTGTACAAGGACAAGAACCAGCATGATATATGTACTGATATTAAGGGAAATCACTTTCCATACATGATGTGTAATACTCACAGTTAGTGAGATATCGTGTGCAAAATATTTATCTGTATTATGGATTGTGCACTTAACCATATTTTCTTAACTTGTGGAATGCTCTTCTTATACTTCGCTTTACTTTCCCATCATAAATGTCAGATACTTTAATCTTGTTCCTTTCTTTCATTCAGTGTTGCTCAAGTCATCACAAGTTCTGGCCAGGAGGTACCAAGCTGGATGCTGGAGCTCAAGAAGCCGAGTAAGAAAAGAAAAAAGGAATTATCCACGCAGCACCCAGAACGGGGTCACATTTCATCTCGTGTTCTTTACGAGAAGCTTCAAAAGCGAAAAAGAAAGTAAGACTACGTATGTTCTCAGATGTTATTGCTTTTGTGATGAATGTTAATGAATAGGTCTACTTTGTTGTGAAAACAAGCAAAATGTACATTATAGTCTTTTGAACTTTTATATGGTAATCCCATAAATATAAGTTTTATTATTATTATTATACTTGATCGCCGTTTCCTGCGTCATTGAGGTAGTACTTGATAATACTACATTGGATTTATGCATTTTGAGTTCTGTTCATGGGAGGTAGAGGTTGGCAGGCAGCTAACAACCAGAGAGGTATATTACCAATACTATTTGCCTGGATATTGAGAGGGTTAGTGACATCTTTGTAATGAGCCAGCACTTCTGTGGTTGGTAATTTGTGCTTCTGTGACCTAAAGAAGTGTCTTTTCTTTCTGCCTCACCCCTACATGGACTACTGGCATACTGTCCACAAACATACAATCTCTCCTTGTAAAAAATAATCCAACTCTTAATTCACCCAGGTCATTCTTCAAAACTCTATAGATTTTCCTTTGGTGAGCACTATGTGCTAGTCCTGCCTTTTGACAAAATGGTAGAAGCAATAGATAAAAGTAGTGGAAAGGAACATTAGGCTGGGGCATTAGGTATAAGCACTGGGTAGTATTAGTAGGTAGGTACATTAGGCAGGAGCATTAGGTAGTAGTAGTCAGTTGAAACATTAGGTAGGAGCTTCTGCAAACACTTTGCCAATGGACTGTTAAGGGTTTGGCACTAAAGGCTAAGAAGCTGCACTGGAGTTTACTAGTAAGGTATGGAGGGAATGGGCATCTTAGATATAGATGGATAGATAGAGTTCTTATTTTTACCAAATTTCCTCCATATATCACTTTTTTGATAACATAGTTAATGTAACCAGGAACTTGGCTCCTTCAGTCCATAGTATTACCCACCCAAGTTCCCATAGTTCCATCCACAGCTATGTGCAATCCCAGGTACCTATGCAGTAGATAATAATAAATAATCAATTGATTCCTGATAACTAAAACACTTCACTTCCACCACATCCTCCCCATTTAAGCCTACAATCAAGCCATTCTATCTCACTCCCAGTGCAGCACCATATATTTTGTTTACTCCTTAAATAAATCGGCTAACTTTTTTTAACATAAGGGAGCTGTGGTTTCAGTGCATTACACATGACAGCTAGAGACTAAGTGTGAGTGAATGTGGCCATTTCATCTGTCTCCTGGCGCTACCTCGCCAGCATGGGGGGTGGCGATACTATTTCCCATGGGGTGGGGTGGCATCAGGAGTGGCGGGGGTGAGCAAGTATGAATATGTATATGTGTATATGTGTATGTGTATGTATGTATATATGTGTATGTTGATATGTAAATATATGTACTGTGCACATGTGTGCATTTATGTATATATGTGTGTATGTGGGGGGATGGGTCTTTCTTTGTCTGTTTTCCTGGTGCTACCTCGCTGACATGGGAAACAGCGATCAAGTATAGTAATAATGAAAATATATATATATATATTATCACACTAGTGGCTGTTATAAAGGTGAAATCGCACTTCAGTAGGAGTTCTTAAGAGTTTTATATAACTTGTAGTTTATCTTTACATATGGTACTTCACGTTTCGTGGAGACAGTCCACCTCATCAGGTGCCAAATCTTAATAAGTTATTTAAATTTCACATCACACCAGAGGCAACGTCCACCCTCTACCTTCATAGACACCACACTGGCCTGACCAACCTTGACTGCTGAAAGGAGAGAGAAGAGTGATTAAGGAGGGTTTGTGTGTGTGTGTGTGTGTGTGTAGGGGGGGGGTTCTTACCTGGGTGGCTGGGTGTGTCCAGGCCCACTTTTTTTATATTTTCATTTTTTTGTCAATTCTCTCATAATGATTTGGTTGCTGATAGGATGGGCATTGAAGTTCCTTGGAACAAATTAAAGTTCTTAGTATTAACAATCAAGATGGCTTCAATGATATTACATGTTGCATAATCTTCAGATGGATAAAGAATAACTGGGTTATTAAGTTCTACTGGGTGATCATTTCTATGACAGTGTTTAGTGATCGCATTATTCCAGTCACCCCTTTGTACTGATTGCTTGTGCCAGTAGCATCTCTCTGTTAAAGTTTTTCCGGTCTGGCCAATGTATATGTCTTTAGATGCCTTACATTTGACAGCGTAAGCACTCCTAATTGTTGAATGATTTGGTCTACTTCTTATTAAAGTCTTACTGATAGTGTTATTGTACTGGAAGGCAACATTACAAGCAATGTTCTTTAGTACACTTCTAAGATTAGCTAAGTTGGGAAAATAGGTAAGAACTACACATTTAGACCTATCCTCATTTATAATATTTTGTTACTTGCCCCATAGACCTTTCCATGGTTTACCTCAGATACTTCACATGCCCTAGTTCAGTCCACTGACAGCATATTCACCCCAATATACCCCATTGTTCCAATGCATTCTATTCCGTGCACGTCTTTCATCTTCCTGCATGTTTAGGCCCCAATTGCTCAAAATCTTTTTCACTCCCTATCCTCCCATCTCCAATTTGGTCTCCCTGTCCTCCTTGATCCCTCCACATATGACACATACCCTCTGTCAACTTTTCCTCACTCATTCTCTCCACATATTTAAACCATTTCAACACATCCTCTTCTGCTTTCTCAACCACACTCTTTTTATTACCATGCATCTCTCTTATCCTTTCACTATTTACTCTATCAAACCACCTCATACCAAATATTGTCCTCAAACATTTCACCTCCAACAAATCCACCTTCTCCGCACCACCCTATCTATAGCCCATGCCTCATATCCAATATAATATTGTTGGAACTACTATTCCTTCAAACATACTCTTTTTGCCATCCCAGATAACATTCTCTCCTTCCACACATTGTTCAGCGCTCCCAGATCATTCACCCTCTCCCTCACCCTATACTCACTTCCGCTTCCATGGTTCCATTCATTGCCACGTCCTCTACCAGATATCTAAAACACTTCACTTCCTCCAATTTTTCTCCATTCAAACTTCAATCCCAACCAACTTATCTGTCAAAACTTACTGAACCTAATAACGTTACCTTTATTCACATTCACTCTCAACTTTCTCCTTTCACACGCTTTTCCAAATTCTGTCACCAACTTCTGCAGTTTCTTGCTCAAATTTGCCACCAGTGTTGTATCATCAGCAAACAAGTACTGACTCACTATCCAGGCCCTCTCATCCTCCACAGATTGCATACTCGCACATCTCTCCAAGACTCAAGCACTTACCTCCCTCGCCACCCCATCTATAAACAAATTAAACAACCATAGTGACATCACACACCCCTATTGCAGACCATCCTTCACTTGAAACCATCCACTCTCTATTTTCCTACAAGTAGACATGCCTTACACCCTTGATAAAAACTTCTTAATACCTTCCACAAAGCACCTTTATCAACTCTATCATATGCCTTCTCCAGATCCATAAATGCAAAATACAAATCTATGTTTTTCTAAACATTTCTCACACATTCTTCAAAGCAAAAACCTGATCCACACGTCCTTTACCATTTCTAAAACCACACTCCTCCTCCCCAGTCTAATACTTCTTACATGCCCTCACCCTTTCAATCAATACCCTCATATACAACATACCAAGTATACTCAACAAACTTATACCTCTGTAGTTTGAACACTTACCTTTGTCCTTCTTACATATGTACAATGGAACTATATATGCATTCTGCCAACCGTCAGGCATCTCACAATGATACATACATACACTGGATATCCTTAACAACAAATCAACAACACATTCACCCACGTTCTTAATAAATTCAACTGTAGTACCATCTACTCCAGCCGCATTATTACATTTCATCTTATGGAAGGTTTTTTTACACCTCCTCTTTCTTCACCAAACCACTCACCATGGCTCTCTCACTTTGCCTATCAGCCCAACCAAAACACCTTACTCTGCCACTTTGTCATCAAACACATTTAACAATCCTTCAAAATACTCACTCCATCTCCTCATTTCATCATTACCTGTTATCATTTTCCCCTCTGCCCCCTTCACTGATGTTCTTATTTGCCCTCTTGTCTTTTGCATATTATTCACCTCCTTCCAAAAAATCTTTTTCTCCCTAACGTTTAATTATACTCTCTCACCCCAACTGTCATTTGCCCTTTTTCTCAACCCTTGCACCTTCCCCTTGACCTCCTGCCGCAATCTTTTATACATCTGCCAATCATTTGCACTCCTTCCCTGTAAGTACCAACCAAATGCTTCTTTTCTCTTTCACTTGCCACTTTACTTATTCATTCCACCACTCATTACCCTTTCAAATCTGCCCATCTTCCACCTTACATATGCCACATGCATCTCTTGCACATACCAACACTGCTTCCTTAATTATCTCCCCCATTTCCTTTGCTTCATTTACTCTCAACTTTTGCCAATCTCACCTGGTATTTCCTCACACGAGTCTCCTTTTGAAGCTCACTTACTCTCACCACTCTCCTATTCCCGACATTCTCTCTTATTTTTTGAAAATCTCTACAAATCTCCACTTTCACCTCCACAAGATAGTGATCAGACATCCCACCAGCTGCCCCTCTCAGCACATTTTCTTCTTTTTTTAATGTTAGCTGAGATGGCACAGGCAGCTGAGGCCCTAATTGATGCCATCCCATTAATACTGGGGATAGGGGAGAAAGAATATTTCCCATGTATTCCACCACGTGTGGGAGTGAGTGAAAGTTCTAGAAGCAAAGAAGAATGTGTGGAAAGAGAGAACATTATCTCAAAGCAAAAATGGGTATGTTGGAAGGAATAATAGTTCCAACAATATCATATGGTTTCGAGGCATGGGCTATAGATAGAGTTGTACAGAGGAGGGTGGATGTGCTGGAGATGAAATGTTTAAAGACAACATTTGGTGTGAGATGGTTTGATCTAGTAAGTAATGTGCAGGTAACAGAAAGGTGTGGTAGTAAAAAGAGTGTGGTTGAGAAAGTAGAAGGTGTGATAAAATGGTTTGGACATATGGAACAAATGAGTGAGGAAAGGTTGACAAAGAGGATATATGTGTCAGAGGTGGAGGGAACAAGGAGAAGTAGGACACCAAATTGTAGGTGGAAGAATGGAGTGAAAAAGATTTTAAGAGATTGGGGACTGAACATGCAGGAGGGTGAAAGTGTGCATGGAATAGAGTGAAATGGAACGATGTAGTATACTGGGGTCGACATGCTGTTAATGGACTGAGCCAGGGCATGTGAAACATCTGGGGCAAACCATGGAATGGTCTGTGGGGCCTGGATGTGGATAAGGAGCTGTGGCTTTGGTGCATTACACATGACAGCTAGAAATTGAGTGAGAGTGAATGTGGCCTTTTATTCTGTCCTGGCACTACCTTGCTGACACAGGGGGTGGTGATGCTATTTCCTGTGGGGCAGGGTGGCGTCATACATTCTTTTCTTCTCACTCACCCCTGACTGTCACCCCAGGTCAGCAAAGTAGCACCAGGAAATGTTACTCGACTGCCTGCTTGAGGATGCATTGCAAGTGAAAAGTCATCTTAGCAAGGCTGCATCAATAGCAGTATAGTATCATCAAAGAACTTCTCACTCTAATGGGGTTTACATTTCCCTCCTAAGGTAAGAAGTACAGCCTTGAGCAATAGCCTTCAGAAAGGCCCTTCTTAACATCAGGACTCCTTCATAGAAATTGGTATCATGGATATTATGAATATACATAAAACGTACAAATAATGTATACATTCCATAATATGCTACTTGGGAACTTGCCTTTGGTGAAACAGTATCAGCTGACAAAAGCCAATACAGTCTCATTGAGGAACTTCTCACCCCAAAGGCGTTCAAGATTTTGCTGCTTCTGATTGCAGTGGAGCCTCAAAGTTCTAAGTGTCCCATTTGGTCCTGGGATTATGTATAATAATAATGAAAACAGTTCTATTTCACAACATACTACATACCTCAGCCCACCCTGTACCAAGATGCCAATTCTTGAGCAGAGAGCATCAGCTTCCTCCATTGAGTGGGTTGTCAAGACAGCACTTCTCTGACCCTATGAAAGAGAAATAAGTAAATAAATATAAAGGAATAGTTTATGAAAAATTCTAGCCTGAAATATTTTTGAAGTTCCCATATGGATGCATGTCCACATTAAACGTTCAATTTTGCCATCGCAAGGTTGTAAGTGGTGTACTCATTACAGTGTATGCTATCATGTGAAACTGATATGTTTTCATAAAAATGTCCACATGGCAAAATTCTGAATAACAAAACCTATTTTCTCAAAGTTTCTCATTATACAATGCAGAAGCATTCTAGTTGGAAAAAGTTTTCCTAGGTGCACAGAGACCTTTTACAAAGGATGAGATGTGATCTTAAGAAACATCAATTAAAAAAAAAATCCACAAGTTCCCGACAGTGTCAATTCTTACAGTAGCAAGTGATACACAATGGCTTCTTTCAGTAACAGTAAGGCTCTGCAGATGTTATTTTGGTATTTGATAGGTAAAACAAAGACTCTGTTAATATAAATACAATAACAAACTAAATCTAATCAACGTTCACAAGTTTGTTGGAGGTTTCAGTGTTGATGATCATTACTACTGCACTCTAAGAGTGCACCTGCACCTTCCTGGCCTGCTCTCTGTCATCTACAGTGGTTTATTCCTTATGAGAAAAATTTGTTGCAAACAAAGATGAGGTGGATTGGCTTTTTTTTTTTTTTTTCTTTATCCTTTCATTGTTATCAAATATCATTTCAACGGGCGAGGAAGCTAATCCAAGTGACCAACCTACATGCACCTGATGCTCACCTGACTATTATATATGCAAACCATTTGTCAACTAAATATCATTCAAGCCCATTCAACGAAAATCTGTTGTATGAGGCAGCATTACAAGAGGTTTCTCTATACATGACAAATACCACAACTTTTCTGTGTTATCTTCACATGATGCACACATGATCACTAGGGACCATAGAGGTCCCCATGGTATAATTCATAAAGTGATATTTCACAATTGTGACATTTGAGAAATCCAAAATAAATTCACAGAACAATACTAAGGTCTCACAACAGTGACATATTTGAAAAAATTCATATTTCTCCTCAATATTCTTTTCCAACAATAATGAAATGCTTAAAGATATTGTATGTGTTTTTTTAGTGATAGCACTTTCTACGAATATGAGAGCATAATAACTTTAGATTCTTATCATACTGTAGCCACTGACTGTCGCCTTATAAGGAACACTAAGACTGTCACCTTATCAGGAACACTAAGTTTTTGAGATTATTAATGTGCCACATAAGGATGATCTACCTGACTTGAAATTTCACATTTAAAGTATATACTATAATGGCAAAAAATGTCAACAATGATTATCATATACTAAAATGAATAAACTTACTTTGGAATGCTTGACAAACCTTTCATTCCACTCCTATCCACTCAACCACCACCAACCCCAGCCCTCATCACCAGCATTCATTATAAGTATCATTAGATACTGTCTGCTTTACCAATGAAATAGCAAAAGTGGTTGAATCAAAGTCCAATTTATATCATGATAGAGGGTGAAATAATGATGGTAAGCTAAGCTGTTTCATGTATAATCCATACATGAGAATCAAATTGGTGAACTTATAACATGGTTTCAATTACTCATACAACAACTCCGCTAGAATGATGCATCTCCAGAAATGTTACTCTGTCATTCTGCAAGGACTCCCTGCAACTAGATACACCATCTTTTTTTCTCTTAACTTTTCCAATCTCATGGCTCCCTTACTCACTATAGGTATATACAGGTGCCATATGTCATCTAAAACTAATCAGCCAGCAGAGAAATCCTTAAGTCCCTTTTGCCAAAAGATCATCAAGCTGGAAAGAAGTCATTCCCCAACCCCAAATGGGTTCATCCCTGCTACTCAAGAGGAATGGGAGGTTCAAGATTTTCAGACAGAGGTGAAATAGGCTGACAAGGATCAGATCTAGTTAAGATGAATGCTTCCTTTGGCCTCGAGGAGGTATGCCAACTGAGTCATATGCAATGTCCACTTCTGAAATGGGAGATCAGGAGGCCTTGCATGAAATAGCACAGGATCAGTGAGTGGATATTGGAGTAGAAGATTAGATACAGAATCATCTAAAGTTGAACTGGAGGAAACTAAAGCACCAGAAAAAAAGAGTGGCTGAATTAGCTAGAAAATTACCTATACACTGATCAGGTTAGATGACAGAGGAAGTGTGAGCTGTGAAAGCTATATTATTCAAAATACTTATGGTATTTTCTGCCACATGAATATGTGGGTTGCAGAAACTCAATCTGAAGACATATGCTCTTTCACAATATCACACAAAACTCTTGAGATTACATAACTCACACAATTCTTCATTCTAAGCCACACTTTTACAATTCTTCATTCTAAGCCACACTTTTCTTATAAAATGCATAGAAAACACATAGAAGTACATCAAATTAATGTCTCCCCTGAGCTGAATCAGAATGGCACTGACATTAAGGATGGTTGAGCAGCTCTCGGGGCCTGCTTGACTGCCATCAACTTTCATTTTCATTTTTTTAGAGGTATGCACCTCACCTCTAAACATCACTGTTCCTAGACCTAGCTTCTTCACTATCCATTCCTGCAACATTTATGGTCTCAGCTCTAATATCAACTCTGTTATACACCAATTACTTCCTCATCTTATCTCTCTAAAATCCAACTGTCCATGGCTGCCTGTTCTCTTCACCATCAAATCTTTAACTAAATATCTTAAAACCACAACTATCCATCCCCCAAAAGATAATGATTCCAGAGTTAAACAAAATACTAACCTTAAATGATGCAAGAATTGAGTTCCACAAAAAGCGTTTGGATTTGGGGTCCATTCCAGTTGATGGCTCATCCAAGAGCACTACCCGTGGACTACCTAGAAATTAAGAGACAGAAGGCATGAGAAAAAAGCTTATTACTTCAGTTCAGAAAACGGTTCATGAAACTGGCGTTCATAAAGGCAATGTCAGACGAAGGTCACTATAACATCTAAAGTCTACACTGGAACAATTCCACCTTGCTAATATCTCCTTGGAAATTTGTCCTATTCAATAAGAATTGTTTGGTTTATATTTTTCCTAGCATAAGTACCTCCTTTTCTCTTCAAGTGATGTCTTCCTCTTGACCTATTAAACAAATAAATTCTTTCAAGTTTGAATACAAAAGATAACCCTTCAGTTACCAACAGGGACTATCTACCTAAGTTGGAATCAACAGTTTAAAACTTTCCCTCTCCTTTCTAAGTTTTTGGTTATCAAATCTGTTAGAACTACTCTTATTCTGAATGTCTGCACCAAGTGACAGTTATGATAATGTTTACTATAACACTAAAGGTCAATGTTAATCAAAGCATCCAAGTGACACTAACCATAACTGACAATATATTCAACATCAATGCTCGTGTCTGCAATGTGTCAAAACTGTCTTTGAAAATGACTTTCAAATCTTTCACCTTGTCTTTCTTCGTCTGTTTCCTGGCACTACGTTGCTGACTTGGGAGACGGTGATCAAGTATAATAATGATAACAATAATAGAGGTCAATGTTAATCAATGCATCCAAGTGACACTAACTATAAGTGACAATACATTCAACATCAATGCTCATGTTTACAATGTGTTAAATCTGTCTTTGAAAATGACTATCAAATCTTTCACCTTGTGCAATACTTCAAGGCAGTTGTTGTGCAATAAGTCTCACACTTCTGCTATGCAAAGTACACTAATATAATCATTAGCCTAATTCTCAATCATTTTCCAAAGTGAAAAAAAAAATGTTAGTTTTGATGGATTAGAAACTGTTTCTCACTGGGGCAGTGTCATGCTACCTTGGAGAAAATGTCTAAGATCCCTAGGGTTAGAAACCTCTAATTTCCTGCCTTTCACCCTTTGCTAACCACATATTTAGAAGCTGCAGTGCACTGCTTGGTCTAGGTCTATCATTTTGCCAATCAGCAACACACTCTCTGCAGTGAAGTCATTTTCCCACTAGCTGTTATGCTAGTCAACTCAGTTTTTGGAACACGGATATCATCCCAGTGGTGGTTACTGTCATTTCAGAGAAACGCTTTTCTTAAGAGAGGGGAATGTAGGGCAGAAAACAGCAAAGATGAAAACTTGTTTGTAGGACACTACCGAGAGAAAACAGTTTTTTAAGCCTGCAAAACTTACATTTCTCTCTACAGCTGGCATGCCTCATGAACCTTGGAAGCATATCAATATGGAGGAAGAAGATTTAAGAAAATCTTCCTCATTAAAGAAGATAAGGCATACGTAAAAACAAAAAAAGTTACCTCAAGAATCATCCTGTGGCACACTGGTCACCATTTGTTTAAATAGTAGCAACCCCAGTAATGCAAAAGGTTGTTCCTTAATATTGAATGTTAGGTATCATTAATGAATTCATTAGAAGATTATTAAAGCCTTCTTTTATCAATCTTGAGGAAAAGGTTCCTCAGATAGGTATGTGTAGGCAGAGAACAGGGCAAGTTGTTCTAAGTAAAGGTGGGTCTGCAGCAAGGGCGTGATGCCCCCCCCCCCCACTTTTTTTTTCTTTTTTTTTTTTTTAAGGATGGGATGATAAAAGAGGTCACTGTGAGGATTTTGAAGATGACAATGCACTGGTTAGCCAATTGTTGTTTGCTGATGATACAGCATTTTTGCTCTCCAAGATAATGTTCTCTCCTTCCACACATTTTTCATCGCTCCCAGAACCCTCGCCCCCTCCCCTA
>JAYMFT010408672.1:0-18396 GCA_038088735.1 Panulirus argus | reverse complement strand
AAAAAAAAATATATATATATATATATATATATATATATATATATATATATATATATATATATATATATATATTGACCAACATGACACAGACAAATCATATGCCCTGCAAGGCCATCTTAGGTGAAAGAGAAAAGAAAGTTGAACAGATAGAAAGAAAAAATTAATCAGAGCTTCACGAGTGTTTGTAGTATCCCAGAGATGTGCATTATGTCATCGTTATGTCACCCCTAGGAAGCTGAACATTTTTTATTTTGTCAGCTGGCTGCTTTTGTGCCCCACCACTAGCTAGACCACACAATACTCAGCAAGCTGCTGCATCATGAGTTTTGTGTGGCCTTCAGCAACTCAAGGGTATGCCATTTTGATAACTGCTTCTTTCTTACACATCGAAGCTTTGGAACTCTCTACCTTCTCATGTCTTTCCCAATAACTAGGACCTAGCACATTTCAAATGACAAGTTTTTCACTTTCTCAGGAACTTGTAAATACTTTCACTTGTCATTTCTTCTTTCATTTCTTAATTCTCTCCATATTTCAATTGGGGCCCAGCCTTGATGTGGACTTTTGCCATTGACTGGAGGCTTCAACATAGAAAAAAAGTATTGTACTTTAATGGATACTTTACTGACTTGATAGAAAATGTAACAAACACTACATTGACATTGATCCACCATCCACAAGCTTGTCTTCTACAAGGAGCTGGACTGTAGAAAACCTCCATAAACACTGTTACTGAACTGGAGCAGTCTCATGTAATACATGTAGTGTTTAGATTTGTACAAGGTTGTGAGGTTTTACAAAATCCTGAAGTACTTAATTTAGAAAACAGAAAAATTCTATAAGTTGGGAGAGTAAATTAGAAAAGCATGCATTTTAAACTTCTTGCTGGAGGGAATTTTGCATATATTTTAAGATATGTATATCATAAATGTGATATATATAAGCTTAGTGTGTCATATTGCTGGTTTGATGTGTGTAGTCAGGTATGCTCCTGTCATATAGACCAAGTGATCTTGTATCTGTACATCATTAATTCCTTAAGTTAAAATGTTTATATTTGTGTAAATATAAGGATTTCATCTCTGTATGTTGTTAGAAATCTTACGTGTATATATCATCATTATTGAATGGTAGGGATGTCATCTTTTCTTCCCAGCAAAGAAAAGTATCTCAAGTTATGGATCTCCTTATATATACTGTCATCATATGCCAAAGATTTAGTTTCAGTATCAGGGCTGGTCCTTCTTTATATGCTTTATATGCTCAGAGACCAGGGCCCTGACCACTGTTAGGGCCACTTAGTCATGATCATTATATGGCAGCCTACAGAAAAGCTGTCCCAGACACCCTAAATTTAGGGAGATGTTTAATGGGTAGAGAAGCCCCCAGAAGAGACTCAGTTCAGGGGCCCAGAAATGCTAGCTTTGGTCCTGTTCAGTATATTAATATCACTTGCTTCTGACAACATCATATCAGTATATGATAAGCATATCATATAAAACTTTCATCTTTCCCTGTTGACAGCCCTTATTACAAAGGGGTCCCCTTTATTACGCTCAACATTTAATGTGAATGTTTACTCTCGCAGCTTTCTGTGTTCAGCAAAAGAACATCATATGACTTTCCAAGCTTTCCTGAATGACGAGCTGCCACAAGAACAAAACAGAACAATTACAGCAGTATGAAAAGCCTTACAACAGCAGTATTCAACAATTATAGTCAAATATGAACAAGAAAAGCATCATCAAAAATGAAGATTAAAATTATTAGGGCAGCAGCAGTAGAAATATCTGAAGTCCATCAACAATGGTAAGAGTATATAGCAACAGTAATATTAGAGGCAATAGGAATAGCATTGAAAACAACAACGAAGTGAGAGTAGCATAAAAATTAAACATTATCAATAAGAACAAAGTCAAAAGAATTTGAGAAAAAGATTTCCCATAATGAGAGAAGCATATTCCATGTTAAGTACAAACAAGCTTTTCATTATACTTATTAAAAACATTGGATATATTTCTCTGTAACAAGGACAATTAATATTGATTATTAGAAAGAAAATCCTCTTTATACTATGGTAGTGGGATATATTTTGCAGTTCATTTGTTCTCTCAGAAGTACTCTTACTACCTGGCAAAGTGAAATTATTACAATTATTGTGAAATATATTTTAACAAATCATCATTATTTCTAAGTGTGAACTTTCAGGCAAAAGTCCTGGTATGAAATGTGGACTGATATGTCATGCATGGAAAGTCTAAGACTAAATGATATGAATAGATATTCCTATCTCAAGTAGATGATTCAAGCATTGTGTTTGTAACAAAAAAAAATAAATGTTATCAATATCATTTACAAAAATGGAGTCCTGGGTTGGGAACAATGATAAGCAACAGGCTTGCAGTGCAAAAAAGCAATCAATCAACTGGGATGTGCAAGCAGAGAGATGCAAGTGAGAATGTAAAATAAGTATAGGGGAAAATGTAAATTAAGTATAGGGGAATGTAAACTGTAACCTACATAAAAAAAAAAAAGATAACTGGCATGTTTAATAGGAGGTGCTAAGTTAGAGAGAGTGTTATTTCCCTGGGAAGAAGACCAGACCATGTATGACCTCACTGAAGAAGGTATGGTTTAGACCAAAGGGCATCCTGCCTCACCATACACACAATGTGAGCTAATCATTGGTCAACAAAGATTTTGTCCCATGGAAAAAACATATCTGTTTCTAATGCATTTTTGCATGCTGAATCCATATATGTTTTCAGAATATCTTTATCACCCTTAGTTTTTTTTGTTCCAGCATACTCGCATATCATTATCATTGTGTACCAGTGCTTTACAGAGCATTTGAAACAGAGTTTAAGAAACAGTTATTTTCACTGTGAAGTGCAGTAGTTTATATTTGAAAGGCCAAGCCTAGATAAATGAGCCACCAGGGGCCTGCAGAAACACGACTGGAAATGCTGGGACATTCAAATAGTGGCCACTCCTGAGTAGAAGTTCTTTGACAGTTGCAGGTTAAAACTCAATGTGTAAACAGAGTTCTTTTCCACTCTGTTGACAGATTGTGCTCTTGTGTATTCAAGTGTTGTAATGATACCCCATCCACCATTATAATGTCGAGAAACTGTGTAAATAGTCCAAATTCTTTCTGACACACCTGCAGTGAATTGACATTCATATCGCAAAAACATTCTTTCACACCCCTCATTAAAAACTGCTATGAGCATTACTTTGGTTGTAAAGTGGATAACCAGGATAAAAGTTGGGCCTCCCATATTTGTTGTCACGTGTCAGGTTTCTCAGAGAATGGGCTGAAGGTTCTTGCCATATGCCTCTTGCCATTCCTATGGTTTGGAGAGAACCCAAAGATCATGCTTTGGATTGCTTCTTCTGCCTGACATATACACGGTATACCATCATAGTCCAAGTTTACTGTTAGATATCCGAAATTACCATCTGCTATGAGGCCAGTTCCTCACATTCAGGAATTACCTGTGCCATGGTGACATCACACGGCCCTGCCTCACACCTACATGTATCCTAAAACTTTCACTCAGCTCTCCATCCACTTTCGCACATGCATTTGCTCCTTTGTAAAATGCTTTTGCACCATCAAACAGTTGTCCCCCTATACCACATATCCTTAACAAATCCCATGAAGCACTCCTCTCGACTCTGTCACATGCTTTCTCTTAATCCATAAAAGCTGCATACTGCTTCTTACCTTTCACAAAATACTTTTCTACGGTCATCTTTACCACAAAAATCTGACTTATACATCTTTAGGGCCATGATTGCCATAAGAATTTAGTATTTCATATTACAGGTTTGATGTGTGTTGTCAGAGTTGATACTAATGTCCAATTTAAGACCTGATCTTTGTAATCAGGTTTCTGTACATCATTGACTCCTAATGTTAAGTTGTTTCTATTTGTGCCAATATAAGGATTTCATTTCTTTATTTGGTTAGATTACATCTTCAGAATTGTTGCAGTCTTGTCATTATTTATGTTAGGGATGTTACCTTTTCGTATGAGTAGTATCTGCTGTTAAGGATCTCATTCTCATATAGTATTAATATCATATGACAAAGATTTAAGTTCAGCATATTATTAGCACTTGATGTTGACAAAATTATGTCAATATATGATACGCATATCATATAAAACTTTTATCTGTACCTTTTAACAGCCCTGATACAAAGGGTTTCTTCTATATTACCTTCAGCATTTAATGTGAATGTTTATTATTTGGCAGCTTTGTGTTGAGCACAAGAGACGTGAGTTTCCAAATTTTCCTGACTGACAATCTGCCACATGAACAAAATATAACAATCATAGCAGTATGAAGAGCCTTACAACAACATTCAACATTTATAGTCAAATTGGAACAAGAGAAGCAACATCAGCAGCAGCAGTAGCATTATCTGAAGACCATTAATGACAGAAAGAGTATTTAGAAACATTAACAATAGAGCTAATAGGACCAGCATTGATAACAACAACGAAGTGACAGTAGCATTAAAAAGAAACAGTAACAATACCAACAAAGTGAGAAGAACATGAGGAAAAGATTTCCCATGATGAAAAGAATCATTCTTTATGTTTAGTACAAATGTACTTTTCATTAGATATATCAAAATTATTATTGGATACATTCTGCAAAGAGGTTGGGTTGAGTCCAGTTCTCCAGTAGCCGATCTTGTGCAAATCTCACTCATCATACCAGCTAGGGTTATGTACTCAATCTCTAGTGTACACTTGATGAAAATCTGAGGCTGCCATGGGCAGTAGTTGTGCTCAGTAGGTTTTTTTTTTTTTTTTTACAACTGTGTTATGGAGGGCTAACGAGTGGAATGATCACTATGCAACAAAACTTATGTAAAGAATTGTACCATGAAAGGGCATATCCTCATATAAACAGATGAGAGATCTTTCAAGCGTTCGCTGTGCCAGAAAAGTCTTACCCAACATTGTAAACTTAGAAGGCTTGAGGAATTAATACTAAAGAGAAACAATTTCAGTGTTCACTGTGCCTAAATACTTTTTCAGGAAAAGGCAATTTGGTGCAGGATATGGCAACTCATACTGGTGAAAAGAAGCCTTATAATTGTTATGATTGCCAAAAGACTTTCACTCAAAAGGGAAATTTAGTGCAGCACATGACTGTTCATACAGGAGAGAAGCCATATGAATGTTCACAGTGCCAAAAGACCTTCACTCAAAAGGGAAATTTAGTGCAGCACATGACTGTTCATACAGGAGAGAAGCCATATGAATGTTCACAATGCCAAAAGACCTTCTCCCGGAAGAATGGGTTAGTGAGGCATATGCTGGTTCATACAGGAGTAAAGCCATATGAATGTTCACACTGCCAAAAGACCTTCTCCCAGAAGGATGATTTAGTGAAGCACATGATTGTTCATACAGGAGAAAAGCCGTATGAATGTTCACATTGCCAAAAGACCTTCTCCAGGAGGAGTCAAGTAGTGCAGCACATGTCTGTACATACAGGAGACAAGCCATACGAATGTTCACACTGCCAAAAGACCTTCTCCCAGAGGAATACTTTAGTGTACCACATGAATGTACACACAGGAAAGAAAGCATATGAATGTTCACTTTGTCAAAAAGCCTTTTCCCGAAGGAGTACTTTAATGAAGCACATGACTTTTCACACAGGAGAGAAGCCATATGAATGTTCACAATGCCAAAAGACCTTCTCCCAAAGGGGTGATTTAGTGAGACACATGACTGTTCATACAGGAGAGAAACCTTATGAATGTGCCCATTGCCAAAAGACCTTCCGCCGGAAAAGTGGTTTAAGGGAGCACATGACTGTTCATACAGGAGAGAAACCATATAAATGTACACACTGTCAAAAGACCTTCTCCAGGAGAAGTCATTTAGTGGAGCACATGTCTGTACATACAGGAGAGAAGCCATATGAATGTTCACAATGCCAAAAGACCTTCTCCCAAAAGAGTGATTTAGTGAAGCACATGATTGTTCATACAGGTGAGAAACCATATGAATGTGCCCATTGCCAAAAGACCTTCCCCCGGAAGACTGGTTTAAGGCAGCACATGATTGTTCATACTGGAGAGAAACCATATAAATGTTCACACTGCCAAAAAACCTACACTAAGAGGAGTCATGTACTGAAGCACATGTCTGTACATACAGGAGAGAAGCCATATGAATGTTCACAATGCCAAAAGACCTTCTTCCGAAAGGGTTTTTTAGTGAAGCATATGACAGTTCATAACAGGAGAGAAGCCATATGAATGTTTACATTTCCAAAAGACCTTCTCGTGCAAGAATAAACTGGTGTGGCATATGACCATCCATACAGGAGAGAAGCCATATGAATGTTACACTGCCAAAACACTTTCTCACAGAGGAGTCATGTTGTGCAACACATATCTGTACATACAGCAGAGAAGCCATATGAATGTTCACTATGCCAAAAGACCTTCTCCCAGGGAAGTCATGTCATATAGCATGTTCATACATACTGGAGAGAAGCCATATAAATGTTCACATTACCAAAAGACCTTCTCCTGGAAGAATAACTTGGTGCAACACATGACCATTCATACAGGAGAGAAGCCATATGAATGTTCATAATGCCAAAAGACCTTCTCCTGGAAGGGTGATTTAGTGAAACACATGACTGTACATACAGGAGAGAATCCTTGTGAATGTCCACATTGTCTAAAGATTTTCTCCCAATGGAGTCCATTAGTGGAGCACACGGTCATATAGGAGAGAAGCCATATGAATGTTTACATTGCCAAAAGATCTTTTCCTGCAGGGGTAGTTTAGTGCAACACATGATTATTCATACAAGGGATAAGCCATAAAAATATAAACATTACCAAAAGACCTTCCACGATAGTAATTTCGCAGCACATGACTTCATACAGGAGACAAGCAAAAAGGCCTTCTCATGGAAGAGTAATTTAATGCAGCACATGACTGTTCATATATAAGGAACCCAAAACACCTTCTCCCATGGCTCGCATGACTGTTCACACAGGAGAGAAGTGATAAAAATTTTCATATTACCAAAAGAATAAATGACAGAAGAATGTGAAGAATGTGGAAGCTAAAGGTTTAGATTAATGGGAATCATGTTAACAATGGAGGAATGTAGGACTTACAAAGTATTGTAAGTGATAATACTTTGTAGTGCTAGGGTTGTGTTTAAAGAATACGTTATCAGTTGTGAAGCAGGATTTGAAGCATTATATTTTACACATTATCACTAAAGTGGTAGTGGTGGCTGCTATGTCAGTGAAAATGTAATGCTAATTTAAAAGTTGCAAATACACTTTAGAATATCCAAAGAACCTATGAAAACTTCACCTAATCTTTCTATAAGTTGAAATTTAACATTCAGTATTCTAGCTGAAATATACCTTTCACAGGTTTATTGTAATGGATCAGACTCATTCAGCAGATGTTATAGATGCACATAATTTCCTGACAGTTTGAAAAGTGGTGTGGCATACTTGCTCTGAGACTAGTGTCGTTACAACTGTCTTCCAGAAATATTTCTGCTCTGTGTTTCATAATCCTCCCATAAAGAGTGTATGAATGGTTATCCTCATTTGGCCAGGAAAACTATTTGTGGTTGTTGTCACTGTTGACCTTGAATTAATCAAAAGCCTCATATCAGAACAGAATAACCCTTGTGACAGTGGTTTGTAATAGCTTCAACTACTTCAGGATTTATTTTTTTAGTCATATACCCTTTCCTGAGGCTATTGCATCTTAAGGCTGCACCACACTGAATTGCAAAAAAAAGATGGACTCCTTTATGGAAGTACTTTGATGTTGTACTCTTTGACGATGATACGGTCTTACCAAAAATGACTTTTCACTCACATCATAATCACATATACCTACAATCTGGTATCACCAACAGTTCAGCATATTTTTTAATATACATTGACCAACATGGCACAGACAAATAATATGAGAGAAATAAAAGTTGAACAGAAAGAAAGAAATTCATCAGGTCTCTGCAAGAGTTTGTAGTATCTGGAAGGAGTGTATCTTGTCATGGTTATGTCACCATAACGGAGCTGAACATTCTTAAATACGTCACAACATTAGGTACATCAGCGGATACATTACTGACTCACACATCGATGATATATTATTGACTCACTAGAAATTGTAACAATCCCAACACTGCCACTGATTTACTTTACACAAGCATGTCTTCTACAAGAGGCTGGAATGTAGGAAATCTTTCAACACCGTCACAGAACTGGACACTGTCTCATGTAATATATACAATGAACAGATTTGTTCAAGGTTGTAAGGTTTTACAAAATCTTAAAAGTCCTTCATTTATGAAACAAAAAAAATCTATAAACCGGATAGTAAAGTAGAAAAACCTGCTTTTGTAGCTAAATGCTCGAAACAGTTCCTTTACATTTTAGATATGTGTATCATAAATATGTGATCTTTAGGACTATGATCTCCATATAACCTTAGTATTTCATACTACTGGTTTGATGGGTGTAGTTAGAGTTAACATTAATGTCCAATTTAAGAACTCATGTTTGTAATGTGGTTTCTGTACATCATTGACTAGTAATGTTAAGTTGTTTCTATTTGTGCAAACAAGAGGATTTCACCTCTGTATTTGGTTAGATTACATTTTCAGAATTCTTGCAGTCTTGTCATTATTCCTAATGTTAAGTTGTTTCTATTTGTGCAAATATAAGGATTTCAACTCTGTATTTGGTAAGATTTTATCTTAAGAATTCTTGCAGTCTTGTCATTATTTATGAGCAGTATCTGATGTTAAGGATCTCATTCTCATATAGTATTGACATCATATGCCAAAGATATAATTTCAGTATATTATTAGCACTTCATGTTGACAAAATCCCCTTGATATATGATAGGCATATCATATAATACTTTTATTTGTACACGTTGATAGCCCTTGATACAAAGGGTTTTCCTCTGTATTACCTTCAACATTTAATAAGAATATTTACTCTTTGGCAGCTTTCTGTGTTCAGCGCAACTGACATGACTTTCTAAGCTTTCCTGACTGACAAGCTGCCCCATGAACGAAACGAAATATAATAATCATAGCAGTGCAAAGAGCCTTACAACATAATTCAACATTTGTAATCAAATTGGAAACACAGTAGCAACATCAATAACAAAAATTGAGATTATTAGAGCAGCAGCAGCAATAGAACTATCTGAAGACCATCAATGACAGAAAGAGTATATAGCAACAGTAACAATAGAGGTAATAGGAACACCTTTGATAATAACAACGACGTGACAGTAGCATTAAAAAGAAAACAGTAACAATAACAACAAAGTGAGAAGAACATGAGGAAAAGATTTTCCATAATGAAAAGAACTATACTTCATGTTCAGTACAAACTTTTTATTATATATATACCAAAATTATATTTGGATACATTTCTTTGCAACAAGGAGGTTAGGTTGAGACCAGGTTCTCCACTTGCTGATCTCACTCAGCACACCAGCTAGGGTTATGTGCTTCATCCCTAGTGTACACTTGATGAAAACCTGAGGCTGCCATAGGCAGTAGCTGTACTCTCTCTCTCTCTCTCTCTCTCTCTCTCTCTTTTTTTTTTTTTTTTTTTTTTTTTTTTTTTTACAAGACTGTGTTATGGAGGGCTAACAAGTGGAATGATCACTATGCAACAAATCTTATGTAAGGAATTGTACCACGAAAGGGCATATCCTCATATAAATGGATGAGAGATTTTTCAAGCGTTCACTGTGCTAGAAAAGTTTTACCCAACATTGTAAACTTAGAAGGCTTGAGGAATTTAATACTGGTGAGATACAATTTCAGTGTTCACTGTGCCAAAATACTCTTTCAGGAAGAACCAACTTGGTGCAGGACGTGGCAACTCATACTGGTGAAAAGAAGCCTTATAAATGTTGCCATTGCCAAAAGACCTTCTCCCAGAAGGATGATTTAATGAAGCACATGACTGTTCATACAAAAGAGAAGCCATATGAATGCTCACACAGCCAAGAGAACTTTTCCCAGAAGGGTGGTTTAGTGAGCTAAATGACTGCACGTACAGGAGAAAAGCATTTGAATATTCACATTGTCAAAAGACCTTCTCCCAGAGGAGTCATGTTGTGCAACACATGTCTGTACATACTGGAGAGAAGCCATATGATTGTTCACATTGCCCAAAGACCTTCTCCCGGAAAAAAAACTTGGTGCAGCACATGACCATTCATACAGGTAAGAAGCCACATAAATGTTTATAATGCCAAAAGACCTTCTCCCTGAAGGGTAATGTAATGAATCACATGACTGTACATACAGAAGAGAAGCCATAGGAATGTACACATTGTCTTAAAGACTTTCTCATGAAAGATTCATTTAGTGAAGCACACAGCTGTATATATCAAAGAGAAGCCTTTTGAATGTTCACACTGCCAAAAGACCTTCCACACAAGGGTGATTTAGTGAAGCACATGAATGTATATACAAGAAAGAAGTCATATGAATGTCCACATTGTGTAAAGGCTTTCTCCCGGGGTCATTTACTGGAGCACAAACTGTACATACAGGGGAGAAGCCATATGAATGTTCACACTACCAAAAGACCTTTACCTGGAGAGGTAATATAAGGCAACATATGATTATTCACACAAGAGAGAAGCCATAAAAATATAAACATTGCCAAAAGACCCTCTGGAAAATTGGTTTTGCAGCACATGATTTCATATAGGATACAAGCCAAAAGGTCTTTCTCATGGAAGAGTAATTTAATGCAGCACATGGCTGTTCATATATATAAAGAAACCCAAAACACCCTCTCCTAGAAGGATGTTTTATTGGCTCATATGACTGTTCACACAGGAGAGAAGTGATAAGAATTCTCACACTACCAAAAGACAAAATGATAGAGAATTAGGGAGCTAAAGGTTGAGACACATGGGAGTCATGTTAATGATGGAGGAATGTATGACTTAGTATGGAGTATTTTGAGTGATAATACTTTGCATTGCTTGTGTTGTGTTTAAAGAGTACAGTATCAGTAGTTGAGCATGATTTGAGGCATTATATTTTATATTTTAGTATCACTTTAGTTAAAGTGGTAGTGGTGGCTGCTATATCAGTGAAAATGTAGTGCTAATTTAAAAATTGCTAATACAATTTAGAATATCAAAATACCTATGAAAACTTCACCTAATCTTTCTAGAAGTTGAACTTTAACATTCAGTATTCTAGTTGAAATATACCTTCCACAGGTTTACTGTAATGGACCATACTCATTCAGTGGATGTAACAGATGCACATAATTTCCTGACACTTTGAAAAGTGGTGTGGTATACTTGTGCTGAGGCAAGTGTCATTAAAGTTGTCTTTAAGAAATTTTTCTGTTCTCAGTGTTTCATGATCATCCCACAAAGAGTGTATGAATGGTTATCCTCATTTGGCTAGGAGGACTATTTATGCTTGTTACTGTTGACCCTGAATTGATCAAAACCTTCATAGTAAAATGGAATAACCCATGTGACAAGGGTTTGTAATAGCTTCAACTACCTCAGTATTTATTTCTTTAGTCATATACCCTTTCATGAGGCTCCTGCATCTTTAAGGCTGCACCACAGTGAACTGCACAAAAAAGATGGACTGCTTTAGGGGAGTACTTTGATGTTGTACTCTTTGACGATGATATGTTTCACTGAAAATGACTTTTTACTCATATCATAATCACATAAACGTAGAATCTGGTATCACCAACAGTTTAGCATATTTTTTTTCATATACAGTGACCAACATGGCACAGACAAATAATATGACCCAGTCAAAGCCATTTTGGGTGAAAGAAATAAAAGTAGAAGAGAAATTAATCAGGTCTCTGCAAGAGTTTCTGGTATCTGGAAGGAGTGTATTTTGTCATCATCATGTCGTCACTAGGGAGCTCAACATTCTAAAATATGTGACAACATTAGGTACATCAGCGGATACGTTATTGACTCGCACATCAATGGGTACATTATTGACTCACTAGAAATTGTAACAATCCCTACACTGCTATTGATTTACTTTACACAAGCATGTCTTCTACAAGAGGATGGACAGTAGAAAATCTCCATAAACACCATCACAGAACTGGACACTCTCTCATATAATATATACAATGAACAGATTTGTACAAGGTTGTAAGGTTTTACAAAATCCCAAAGTCCTTAATTTATGAAACAAAAAAGAATCTATAAACAGCAGAAAAGAAAAACCTGCTTTTTAAGCTACATGCTCAAAGCAGTTCCTTTATATTTTAGATATGTGTATCATAAACATGTGATCTTTAGGACTATGATCTCCATATAACCTTAGTATTTCATACTACTGGTTTCAAGTGTGTAGTCAGAGTTGATATTAACGTCCAGTTTAAAGCCAGATGTTTGTTATCTGGTTTCTGTTTATCATTGACTAGTGATGTTAAGTTGTTTCTATTTGTGCAAACATAAGGATTTCATCTCTGTATTTGGTTAAATTACATCTTCAGAATTTTTGCAGTCTTGTCATTATTCCTAATATTAAGTTGTTTCTATCTGTGCAAATATAAAGATTTCATATCTGTATCAGGTTAGATTACATATTCAGAATTATTGCAGTCTTGTCATCATTTAATGTTAGAGATCTTATCTTTTCTTATGAGAAATATCTGATATTAAGGATCTCATTGTAATATAGTATTGACGATCATATACTAAAGATTTAAGCTCAGTATATTATTAGCACGATGTTAACAAAATTATCTTGATATATGGTGAGCATATCATGTAAAACTTTTGTATGTACCTATTGACAGCCCTTGATACAAAGGGTTTCCTCTGTATTACTTTCATAATTTAATGTGAATGCTTACTCTTTGGCAGCTTTCTGTGTTCAGCCCAACTGACATGAGTTTCCAAGCTTTCCTGACTGACAAGCTGCCACATGAACAAAATATAACAATCATAGCAGTATGAAGAGCCTTACAACATTAAACATTTATAGTGAAATTGGAACAAGAGGAGCAACATCCATAATGGAAATTGAAATTATTAGAGCAGCAGCTGCATTAGAACTATCTGAAGACCATCAATGACAGAAAGACTATATACCAACAGTAACAACAGAAGTACTACGAACAGCATTGATAACAACGAAGTGATAGTAGCATTAAAAAGGAAACAGTAACAATAACAGCAAAGTGAAAAGAACATGAGAAAAAGATTTCCCATAATGAAAAGAACTATGCTTAATGTTTAGTGCAAACAAACTTTTCATTATATATATCAAAAGTATTATTGGATACATTTCTTTGCAACAAGGCGTTTGGGTTGCCTATTTTGTGCAAATCTCACTCATCACACCAGCTAGGGTTATGCACTTCATCCCTAATGTACACATGCTGAACATCTGAGGTTGCCATGGGTTGTAGCTGAGCTCTGTACGTTTGGTTTTTAAAACACTGCATTATGAGGGCAAACAAGTGGAATATTCACTGTGCAACAAAACACATTTTAATTAAAGAGTTCTATCACAAAAGGGTATATCCTCACATAAACGGATAAGAGATCTTTCAAGCGTTCACTGAGCCAGAAAACTTTTACCCAACACTGTAAACTCAGAAGGTTTCAGGTGAGAAACAATTTCAGTGTTCACTGTGCCAAAATACTCTTTCAAGAACAACTTGGTGCTGGACATGGCAACTCATACTGGTGAAGAGAAGCCTTATAAGTGTTACCATTGCCAAAAGGCCTTCTCCCAGAAGGATGATTTAATGAAGCACATGACTGTTCATACAAAAGAGAAGCCATATGAATGTTCACAATGTCAAAAGACCTTCTCCCAAAAGGGTCATTTAGTGAGGCATATGACGGTTCACACAGGAGAGAAGCCATATGAATGTTCACAATGCCAAAAGACCTTTTCCCGGAAGGGTGTTTTAGTGACACATATGACAGTTCATAAAGGAGAAAAGCCATATGAATGTTCACATTGCCTAAAGACCTTCTCCAGGAGGACTCACTTAGTGCAGCACATGAATGTTCATACAGGAGAGAAGCCGTATGAATGTTCACATTGCCAAAAGACCTTCTCCAGGAAGAGTCATGTAAAGCAGCACATGACTGTTCATACAGGAGAGAAACCATATGAATGTTCACACTGCCAAAAGACCTTCTCCCGGAAAGGTGATTTAGTGAAGCATATGCTGGTTCATACAGAAGAGAAGCCATATGAATGCTCACACAGCCAAAAGACCTTTTCTGAGAAGGGTGGATTAGTGAGCCAAGCGATTGTACATACAAGAGAAAAGCCATTTGAATGTTCACAATGCCAAAAGACCTTCTCTCGGAAGGATATTTTAGTGAGGCATATGACGGTTCATACTGGAGAGAAACCGTATGAATGTTCCCATTGCCAAAAGACTTTCTCCCACAAGGGTGATTTAGTGAAGCACATGATTGTTCATACAGGAGAAAAACCATTTGAATGTTCACAATGCCAAAAGACCTTCTCCAGGAGGAGTCAAGTACTGCAGCACATGTCTGTACATACAGGAGAGAAGCCATACGAATGTTCACAATGTCAAAAGACCTTCTCCAAGAAGAGTACGTTAGTGGAGCACATGAATGTACACACAGGAAAGAAGCCATATGAATGTTCACTTTGTCAAAATGCCTTCTCCCAAAGGAGTACTTTAATGCAGCACATGACTATTCACACAGGAGAGAAGCCATATGAATGTTCACATTGCCAAAAGACCTTCTCTCGAAAGGGTGATTTAGTGAGGCATATGACGATTCATACAGGAGAGAAGCCATATGAATGTTCACACTGCCAAAAAAACTTCTCCCAGAAGTGTGATTTAGCAAAGCACATGACTGTTCATACAGGAGAAAAACGGTATGAATGTTCACAATGCCAAAAGACCTTCTCCAGGAGGAATCATTTAGTGAACCATATGTCAGTACATACAGGAGAGAAGCCATATAAATGTTCACACTGCCAAAAGAACTTCTCCCGCAAGCGTTATTTAGTGAAGCACATGACAGTTCATATAGGAGAGAAGCCATAGGAATGTTCACATTGTCAATAAACTTTCTCCTGCAAAAATATTTTTGGTGTGGCATATGATCACTCATTCAGGAGAGAAGCCATATAAATGTTCACATTGGCAAAAGACCTTCTTTCCCTCAGGGGAGTAATGTCGTGCATCACGTGTTTACATACTTGAGAGAAGCCATATGAATGTACACATTGCCAAAAGACTTTATTGCAGAACAAGACCATTCATACAGGGAAGAAGCCATATAAATGTTCATAATGCCAAAAGACCTCCCAAAAGGGTAATTTAGTGATTCACATGATTCTTTCATATCAAAGAGAAGACTTCAATGTTCATACTGTCAGAAGACCTTCTTCCGCAAGGATGATTTGTTGAAGTCACATGAATGTTCGAACTGCCAAAAGGCCTTATCCTGGAGGGGCATTTTAGTGCAACACATGATTATTCATACAAGGGAGAAGCCATAAAAATACAAACATTGTCAAAAGACCTTCTGGAAAAATGGTTTCACAGCACACAACCTCATACAGAAGACAAGCCAAAAGGCCTTCCCCTGGAGAGTAATTTAGTGCAGGACATGACTGTTCTTATATGAGGAAACCCAAAACACCTTCTCCCAGGAGGATGGTTTATTAGCTCACATGACTGTTCTTAAGGGGAGAAGTGATAAAAATTTTCACATTGCCAGAAGACCAAATGAGAGAAGAATGTGGGAGCTAGAGGTTGAGATACATGGGAGTCATGTTAACGATGGAGGAATGTAGGACTTAGTATAGAGCACTTTGAGTGATTTTTATTTGCATTGCTGGTGTTGTGTTTAAAGAATACAGTATCTGTGGTGGAGCATGATTTGAAGCATTATATTTCATACATTAGTAGCACTATAGTTAAGGTGGTAGTGGTGTCTGATATATCAGTGAAAATGTAGTGCTAACTTAAAAGTTGCTAATACACTTTAGTATATCAAAAGAACATATGAAAACTTCATCTAATCTTTCTAGAAGGTGAAATTCAACATTCAGTATTGTAGCTGAAATTTAACATTCAGTATTGTTCTTGAAATATACCTTTCATAGATTTATCATAATGTACCAGACTCATTCATTGGATGTTATAGATGCACATAATTTCCTTACACTTTGAAAAGTGATGTGGCATACTTGTGCTGAGACTAGTGTCTTTAAAGCTGTCTTCCAGAAATATTTCTGTTCTCAGTGTATCATATTCCACCCATAAAGAGTCTATGAATGGTTATCCTCATTTGGCTAGGAGGACTATTTATGGTTGTTGTCACTATTGACCCTGAACTGATCAAGAGCTTCATAGTAGAATAGAATAATCCTAGTGACAGGGGTTTGTTATAACTTCAACTACTTCAATATTTGTATATTTAGTAATATAGCCTTACAGCCCCTTTCATGTGGCTCCTTAATCTTTATGGCTGCATGACACCAAACTGCACTGAAAAAATGGACTGCTTTAGGGGAGTACTTTGATGCTGTATTCCTAATCATCCTTTGACAATGATACAGTCTCACTGAAAAAGACTTTCTACTCAAATCATAATCACATACACATAGAATTGGGAATCACCAACAGTTTAACATATTTTTTTTATACAGTGACCAACATGGCACAGACAAATAATATGACCCAATCAAGGCCATTTTGGGTGAAAGAAAAAAGTTAACAGAAAGAAACAAATTAATCAGGTCTCCGCAAGAGTCTGTAATATTAGAAAGGAGTGTATTTGGTCACAGTTATGTCACCACTAGGAAGCTGAACATTCTTAATTATGTCACAACATTAGGTACATCAATGGATACATTATTGATTCACTAGAAATTGTAACAGTCCCTACACTGCCACTGATTTACTTTACACAAGGACGTCTTCTACAAGAGGCTGGAGAGTAGAAAATCTCCATAAATACCATCACAGAATGTGACACTGTCTCATGTAATATGTACAATACACAGATTTCTATAAGGTTGTAAGGTTTTACAAAATCCTAGTTCTTAATTTATGAAACAAAAAAAAATCTTCTTTTCAACCTACACACTGGAAGCAGTTTCTTTATATTTTAAAGATATGTATCATAAACATGTGATCTGTAGGAATATGATGTCCTTATAACCTTAGTGTTTCATACTACTGGTTTATATGTGTGTCAGAGTTGATATCAATGTCCAATTTAAGACCTGATGTTTGTAATCTGGTTTTTGTACATCATTAACTCTTAATGTAAAAATGTTTCTATATGTGCAAATTTAAGGATTTCATCTCTGTATTTGATAAATGCAGTGCCTTCTTGATTATATGTATATATTCAAGTGCCAGAAAGAAAACTGTAGAGATGGATAATGGAACTGTGACAAGAGACATAATACAGAATATGAGAGAACCTGAACACTTAGACCTAAGATACCAAGGAAATTATTTTATAGTGGCCAAAATAATAAACCAGAGCATCAAGGTAACCAAAGAACCCCTGTTCTTCCCTTCCATGAGAATTATTTTTGAATGCATTCACATTCTCAAAAATCTTTATGTAAAAGTAGTTTTCAAATATGACAACAACATCAAGAATGCCCTCATTAAAAATAGCCCATCAAATAATACAGGTTTTGTATATAATACCCCATGTAAAGACTGTAACCAGTTTTGTAGTGGACAACTGGGGAACAATTTGAAGACTAGGATCTCACAACATAAGTATAGAGTTAGGATGGCCCAATAGAATAGCAACTTATTTCAACATAAAGCTACCTTTGATCACCATATTGACTGGAATGGAGCTAAAACCATAGATAAATCAAACTGTTTCAGTGAAAGAAATGTAATTGAATCATATTTGATCCCTGTCACTTTTGATCATAATGTGAATATGTCCTTTGGCCATTTTAAATATGACAAACTTTTAAATGAAATGATTATTAAGAAGTATCCACCAGAATAACCTTGTCCACATACCATATAAGGGGAGTAGGGTCAGCCATGTCAGGTCAGAGTAGTAGACCTCACCATCCCCTGCCATGTCAGGTCAGTTTAGTAGACCGACCATCTGCTCTCCCCGGGAAATAGTGAAGCCACACTCTAATGTCTATGTGTATTTAATCGACTCCATTACTTGTATCTTTCTCACTCTGACTGAGGATGTAATAAAGGAAAGTACTTGCTGTTCTTATTTTATCTTTCCAGTGGTGATTGTGCTTATATATATATATATATATATATATATATATATATATATATATATATATATATATATATATTTTTTTTTT
>JAYMFT010408661.1:0-18396 GCA_038088735.1 Panulirus argus | reverse complement strand
ATCTATATATATATATATATATATATATATATATATATATATATATATATATATATATATATATATAAATGTAAACATTAACAGAAACAGTGAGTTAGTTTGTGACTGTACCATGCAGTCCAGTATGTTGTACAGTACACCATAAATTTCATTTCAGTAAACAAAAAAAAGTTTTCAAGAAAAACTGAGCATTCAGTTTATGAGTTCCTAATGGGCAAGACTTGGTCTTCATGGAGGAGCCCAGTCCTTGTGGGTAAAGTCTTGGTTATGATGAGCAAGATTAGGGGAGGGTCTTTCTCTCCTTATTACAATTATGGTACAGTGTACAACCAGCTTCATGAGTTCTTTACATTTGGAATTAGTTGGAATTCTGGGTTTATCCGCTGGAGTATTATTATCATATTTGTTACACAATACCCTTGTCCTTGAAGCCGATGTTGTCAACCGTAATTAGTAATACTTCACGTGAATGGCCCGCCTAAATTTCCGATCTCATGATTGGCTGGAGGGAGTTGGCAGTTCGTCCGCATCAATCTTAGTTTTAATTAAGGTTGCAAATAACTTCTGGACATTTCGATAATAATCGCCTTCACTGGCTATTTATAGTGTCGTAAGTCGATCAGAATTGAAATATGTCGACTGGTAAATGTACGAGGAATGCTCTAACTACCCGGGAATTTATATTATACGTGGAGAGACCCAAGGAAAACACGGCACTGTTGGGTGACTAGGTATTGGTGGACTGTGGGTGGTGGGAAGACCGATTGTCCAGATACGATGATGGTCACTTACAAGCTCGCTCGCTTTCACGATTTCCTTGATGCATACGTCATTTCCTCTCTTCCTAAACCCATATCAAATTTGCAAACTCGTCCCCACCATGAAATGATTTAGATATTCCACGTGCCACTTTCTCAGCACGTTTACATCCGACAACCTCTCCTTTACACGCGTCGAACAGCACATAATCCAATAATGCCCGTTTACCCTCCGACCCCACTCTTCCTTGTATACTTATGCATGCACCTTTTTTAAACCATGTATTCCCGGTCACCATTCTTCTTTCAACACATATCTTGAAAAACTCTCCCCATTTTCATTTACACCGGGCACCGCATGTCCCTCCAGTTATACCCTCAGTTGCCTCATCGCATTCAGATCCTCTGTAACCAGGGTTCTGTCCCTTGCATCAAAACTGCCAAAACACTCTCTTTAGTTCTTCCCAAAATACACTTCTTTCATGTTCTCCCCCTCTTACTACCAGGTGCAAAAACACTAACAGTCACCCACCTCTCGTAAAATTTCTTTCTTTCTCACCCACATCAGTCTTGAACTCGCTTCCTTACACTACTTAAATATACTCCCACAGTTCCCTTTCCATCAGACTTCACCCACTTGACATTCCCGAACCATTCTTCTCTCTTCCCCCTTGACTTCGTTTCCGTGAAGCCAGAAGATCCAGGTGTCTCATCAAAATAGAACATATCTCTTCTCGTTCTCACTGCAGTACAACCACACACAGTAATAATGATAGTAATGATAATGATAATAGTAATAATAAAGATACCTTATTGCATGAATTGAACCAAAGGATGCGTGTGTCCTTGTAAGTGTTTTACACATTTAAAATTTGACCATAAAATTGGTATTGCAATTAATTTCTTTTTCTCATTATTGCGTCTTTATATAATTAAGGCTTGATTACCTAAGTCTTCATCGCCCGCACGATTTCGCCAGTGTATCAAAAATTTATTAAAGTAAATATATATATCTAACTTTGCGCTTGGAGACGACTCTCTCCATTTCCGGCCCACTTCATGTGTAGATATGAAACACGATACTCTGCTTATATAATTGAATTTAATTAATTTTAATGAAAACGACACATATCGTGACAAATTACTCCTGTTCGTGAAATATCAATACGTAAGATGTACATTTTTTCGGATGGAGTTGCAGACAGGGGAAGGGAAGGAACGGCAGCCCGCGCTACATACAGGAGAAGAGGATCACAAGCCTTGGGTCCTAGGCTAATGGACTTTCTTGACGTAGGCGACCTCACATATTGAACTCTTCCGACGTACAGAACTTCACATGCCAACTCCTGACGTAGGGACCACATATGTCAGACTTTTACAGTGAAGGATTCGCATGGTTTTGGAAACATTCCTACGTCTAACAAAGGTAATACGCTCTTTTTTTTATCGCAAGATAACGCTAATGACGTGGGACTTTGCGTGAAGACTCAAAGCAAGACTCGTTCAGTACTCTGACGCCAAGGATCCCTTCAGGACAGGACTCTTCTTACTGAAAATTCCCTTTATGCAAGACTTTCACGCCCTTCCATCGTAGGACTTCTGTACTCAGGGCCATGAAGTCTCCGTTTTCTTTCGTTTTCTCCTTCAGAACAAACCCCTTTGTTGATCCACCTTGTCGCTCGGATTCTCATGTAGTGACCCGGGACAGTGGCTGCTTTCGGGACAGTCCTTACGCCCAGGGACATACTGTAGCTATGACCAGTTAAGGACGCGCTGCGGCACCTGGGCATATTATACTACTTGTGCGGAAACTAGTACAGGTACACCACCGATTTTCCGGCAACTGATGGTCTGGCACCTCTTTTAGTCCGGACAAAATTACAACTTAAAATTACCGCGGCCGCCAGACTAGTTTAATGGGCTGCCACGGATGGTGTGTGTAGCGCGCGCTCACTTGGATTGTTTACACTGCACTTCTTATTGGTGATACCTTGATTTTGTGAGAGTCTTAGTTTATTTCGCTTAAATTTAACCCTAGCTATGGCTTCTAAGAGAGATGCGAATGTCAGTGGTGGTGTCAAACGTAAACACCAGTCCGTATCGATCCAAGAGAAAGTTGAACTGTTGAAAAAAACTGGACCGTGGTGGTTTGGTGCTTAAGCTGTGTGACATCATCTATGGTACCGGTTCATCAACTTTTTGTGATTAGCTTTACAGTTCCAGTAAAATTCTAATATTTGCCACTTTGGGAGCAGTAGTGCTATAGCATTCTTTGTAAGTACAGTAATTAACATATTTACATTTACTCTTTGTTTAATAATCTTGTTTAATTAATGATACTGTTTCACTGACACAGGTACCTGTGCAGGCACAATACCTTGCACAATACAGGTATTAATAAACTTGTATTATTTATGCTAATGTACAGGTACCTGTATTTTATTTAATTATTTACTTTTAATATTTGTTTAATCTAAGTTTCTAGCAGTCCACGGGATGTCTATGGTTAGTGGGTTAAAGGTGTGTTGATGAATTATTATTGCGTGACCAAGGCTGGTCCAACAAAACGATCAAACCGACAAGGCTTTGGAACCAAGGGTGCCGGAAAATCGGTGGAGTACTGTTTACTGGTCCATTATTTTAGGGATCAACAGACTACCTGACACAAGATGTTATGGTAAGTAACAGATGCTCTCTCCTGCTGCTGTGATTTAAGTCGACATACAATATTCCTTAGTTTTCAGTGAACGTTTCAAATGCTGTTCTTCCACTGGTTTCCAGTGATTTGTCTGAACACGCCCCCTGATAAGAAGACTTCTACTTTACCACTAATAATCATGTCTCTTTGATTTCCGGTGCAGGATCAAAAACGTTCATTGTTATCAACACGACGTCTACGGGCTTTGTGTAGTAAACACTAATCGTAGTGCAAACTGCCTGACTGATGATATATTGGCGTGTCTAAAGACACTCTGCTCACACTTACACGTAGTGAGGGTGTGTAGTGTAGGTTAAACAGAAATGATGTTAGTGGAGAGTTTTTTTTACCGACATTAATGTACAGATTAACTTCAGTATCAATTTAACCCCTTGCGCACGACCCTTAGGTGTGATGACCTGGTCTTTACATCTTACCCGAGGGTCGTAATGTCGTGTTTAAAGGGTTACAATAAGAGAAACTTCCCGATGACAGATATACAGGTATGAGCTACTTAGTAAGAACAGTTTATTAATTAAAAAAAAAATCGAAAATTTTGGATGTCGAGAGGGGTCTGGTCAGTGTCTGGCGATACCCTTATGTAGGTCAAGGCATAACTAGTATGGCACCAGTCATACCCCTCCACGGATAGTGAAACAATACACCGGTATGTCAGGTTGTGCTACCCCAGTGAACACCAGTCAGAGCCTCCTTATACTACGGGAAAGGCGCCATGGCCGCTCACCGCCGCTGGTAGATGCTGCTTTAAGCTTAACGCAGGCCGTGTTGAGCTGCAGTTCATCTACCTCGCCCCTCGTTAAGCTCTTGAGCACGGAGGCACGACCTTTGGGTATGATGGCTTGGCCTTTAACCTGACTTGAGAGTAAAGTTCAAAGGTCACAACATCATGCCCAAGGGTTGTACCGTCGTGCTCAGAGGGGCTACGTATCGTCGTCCTCATGAGATGTAAGGTTAATATATATCCTGTCACTGGTTGATTTACGTCACTGTTCACGTCCACTTAGGATCGTTAATGAGGTACAATTTCTTTAATGACGAGAAAGTCTGTCACCTAGAAGCCTCTTGCGAGTCCACAACGGTTACTTTACGATCACTCACCTATTTTCTCGAAATATAGTTATATAGCGCGGGAGATATATAATTAACGTGGACTGATATATGATAATTCAGGTCAGTGTTTGAGGTCTTTATCAGGTGTTGGTAATGATGTCCCCGTGACGTCATCCGACCAGCCAGCTGGGCCGCTCTCCAGCCTCGCGTCTGGTAGGAACTTCTCCCGCCAAACTTGTTTCATTTTGCCGCTGCTAAAACCCGGTCCCGCATAGAGGGAAAAGTTTGTCACAGAGATGAAACATTGATAATTAGACCCGGGATGATATGACCAGCAGGCTGATAAAAAGTTTTTAATGGAAAACTATACCAGGAGTGCCACTATCGTCAGGGAAGATGCTTCCGGTACAAAACATCAAGGGCAGAGGGTCTGGCACTTCCATAGGCCCACTTTAGGGGTCGGGAGGTAAGCGTTCCGCTGGGATTTACACCGGTGGAAAGCCTCCAGAACGTTACGAGATATAAAAGGTTAATGAGATGCCGCGGTAGTTTCCCCCAAATCATATAGTGTTTGTAGTTTGCCGCGGTATAGTGCTTTCTGACTACATGGTGTCATTTAAGTTGTCAGGAAGGTGGCAGGATTTGTTTGGTAGCCTCAAATCGTAGAGTAATGGAAGGGCGGGGAGGGTTGGCGCTCCCTGTCATATAGGGGATCTTTCTTCCTGAATAGTTTTCAAGTCTGACGAAACATCGTAATAAATGCAAGGGATCTGAACTAAAAGCTCAGAGTTTAGTGATGGAATGGGCGAGTTGTATAATGTAATTTTATTGTGTTAATGTCTCAGTCGGCATTATACTCGAAAAAGTCCATTGGTTTTCATAAAGTCTACTTTTGGAAGCAAATTACTCACCAATGCAAACCACTGTGAGCATCAAGAATCAGTAGAATATGAATAACTTTTAACCCAGTATATATGTAAAGACCGTAGCCTAACACAATCACTTTTATACCCCACAATTTTTATGTATTCTGTCTGTCTGTTTAACACATTTATACCCCTCAATTAATATGTAGTCTGTCTATTTATCAGCCATTTATAACAGTTAGTTCATAATAAACTATCAATTCTTCAACAACTTTTTTTTCTTCTTGTTCTTCTTTTTCTTATTATTATTGTTATTCGTACACATACATCCTTGTCCTTAAAGGTCAGATCAAGAGGCCAGGTTAGCATACCTAAAGGTCGTAACGTCGTACTTGAGTTGAAATGAAATAAAAGCTTAGGTCATTTTTGCACTGCAAGGAAAACACTGATGCAGCCACCCCGGGTACCACCGGGGCTTCTGATTCAGGAACGTAGTTCAGCACGGCAAATCTTTCGACCACATGTTTTCTTGGGAACAAATGAAAATTGAAGTGCCAAATAGAGACCAAAAAACTGTTCTTAGAAGATGTAGCGACATTTTCATGTGATGCATTTCTCTCGCCACAGTATTAGCAGCGGGAGGACTATATATATAGTAAGGCTTGTCATCTTTGCATGGAGGTGCAGGTTGGGTTCGTTAAATGAAGCCTTGTGGATGTAATCGCATGAACAGAAATTGTTCTTTCAAGCTTTCACGGTGTTTACGGAGACGACTGACGGTTTGGGAGCCTTTGATAATACTAGACTCAAGTGAAGTAATTCTGGACCTTAAGGAATAAGAGAGAGAGAGAGAGAGAGAGAGAGAGAGAGAGGAGCATGACACCTCACCCCGGCAGGGGATCAGCCTTGAGAATGGCTTGGGTTCCCCATATACAAGCCTTGGGGACTGGCTGGGTGACTCCACGCCAACCGGGAGACTCACTAGGGGACCCCCCCCCCACACACACACCAAACCTGGGTACTAGCTGTGGGGGGGGGGATGGACCCAAAAGGAGAGATTCGAAAATGTTAGTTTGTTAATATCGAGAAAGAGAGAGAGAAAGAGAGAGAGAGAGAGAGAGAGAGAGCTTGATGCCGATCATTCGTCTCATTAGTATGGATTAGCTTTATTTTTGTACCTCACGTGTGGGAGGTAAGGCACATGAGACTGCTGGCTTGGTAGAAGAAAGTAGTGGTATGGGTTGAACTCGGCCACCAGGGGAGAGTAGTAGTGTGGTTTTGCGTCGTCGATCTACGTCACAGCCAAGGTAGCAGATAACACAGTACTGAACACCCTTGTGCATGACGGTACGACCCTCGAACACGACGCTACGACCCTCGAGCATGAAGGTATGACCCTTGAGCACGACGGTACGACTCTTTAGCACTGAGTAATTACTTCGTAGGATTATTATTTTGTGTCCTTGAGAATTTCCTTTGGTTCGTAGAATCACATGACGCATTCGGCTCCATTTCCGTTTTCATGAAAGCAGTAAAACGAGTAGTTTGTCTCGCCTTTCGTCTTATGCTTGAATTTCATTTGTTGTGTTTTCGGCGCGCATTCAGGATTTGGTCAAAGGGGAAGGGGTAACTAATTTTGAACTCGCCAAGATAACGAGGAAAACTCAGAGCTAGAATGAGTGTGTAGGACCACATTGCATCTGGAAGAACTTTGCGGCTTTTGAGATATTTGGATGATAAACCAATAATATATATCAGATTCTCATCTGTTGTAGAGAAGTAAATTTTTAGGGGACCGGTAATGATTTCTTGATAAAAATGAGTTTATCATACTTGATAAAACAACTGATAGCAAAAATCAAGGGGTTCTTTTCGATGAAACAAATGAATATGTCTTTACAGATGAGGAAATTTCAGTATAATAAAGTTATGTTAAAGTTTCATTGGTCCCTAGTGTAAATTATTTGAAATGGTGATGGGCAAATTTATGATCTTTGGCCTCTACCTCTAACTCGGCTGTCTCAGTTGAGATATCTTTTTTCTTGCTCCTCTCTCTCTCTCTCTCTCTCTCTCTCTCTCTCTCTCTCTCTCTCTCTCTCTAATAATGTGGTTTCCGTTCATTACACATGACAGCTGGAGACTGAGTGTAAGCGAATGTGACCTTTTCGTCTGTTTCCTGGCGCTACCTCGCTGACGCAGGGGGTGGCGATGCTATTTCCTGTGGGGCGGGGCGGGGTGGCGTCAGAAATGGATGGAGGCGAGCAAGTATGAATGTGTACATGTGTATATGCATGTGTATGTATATGTGTATATGCATGTGTATGTATATATGTATATGTTGGTATGTATATGTATATATTGTGCATGTATGTGTATATGTGTGTATGTGAGTGAATGGATCTTTCTTACTACCTGCCCCAGGAGTCCTTTCTATCCTTACAAGGCTCATGTATCACATTTACTGGTCAGGACCACAGGTCATAAACTGTTGGGATGTTAGCAATGGGAAAACTGATAAGCATTCTAACAGACATTTTTCCATTTCATAAAGTAATCGGAAGTAATGGGATTCCACATCATGTGCTATACGTGCTGAAAGAATAGAATGGACTGCTCCATATGTGCTCTGTGGAGAGTGTAGATGAGTCTCTGTCAACATATCATCATTAGCAATTGAACCTGACTGATGAGGAATCATTATTTTAAGCATTTAACCATAGCTATTTTGTTTTCTACATGGTATTACCATTGGTGATTTTGATTTTTTGGTTATGTTTGTACAAGAATTCTTGGTTCTAGCAATCGTAGACATTAAAGCTGTCAGAAATGATCAGAAGCAATTTTTTTTTCAATGTAATGCTGGTAGTTGTACAGAGAAATGATGGAATGCTGAAGTTAAGAATGAGTAGACTCTCAAGACTAAGATATGTTGTCTAAAAAACAAAGTTATTTACTTACAGAAAGAATAAATACTTGTTTTTGTATATTAAGGTTGTGTGTAGTACCAGACTGTCTGCATGTGGATGCACCATGAATGAAAATTTGCCTTTGGCAAGTTGGTATCATTGGTAGAGGACAAGAAGTATAGTTTCATGAAGGATCTTGTTTCCAGAGTACTCTTTGATTTCCTTACTCTGATTGGAGTGCAGCCATGAAGTTACTGGAGCCCCATAAAGAAGATCTTGGAATTGTATTGTTGTTTATAAATGCTTTGTTTTGGATTGCGTTACTTCATATTCGATGATTTTACCTCATTATTAAAGTTGTTTAAAATCTGGTGTTATCACCCCTTAACTGCCTTTTATATTTACCTGAAGTAATAGCCATATTTCAGTAGTTCTGTTTAAGAGTAGTGTATTTCTGGGTAATATATTTGTATACATTTTGGAAATGACATTTTTTATGTAAGTACCCATCAGATATACTTTGTTTCATTGCTTTTGCAATTTGTTGTTGGTTGACCTTAAATCATTCATAGATTGCTTAAACTATTGGCTTTTTGTTGTTGATGATCTTGTCCATAATCTGGTTTTCTGTTTTTATATAGCCTGTATTTGCACATGAACCTCTCAAGCTCATATTGTTATACCATTCAGCATTTATCTTGAGGAAAGAGCCAGATGGTTGAACATGGTAAAAGAAATGTGGTTAATATTGAATTTTTTTGTCTCATAAACATTATGTTTGCATGACAATATCACCATTGTTGTGAGAGTTCCAACAATGGATTCTCATTACACTGCATGTGTTATAAAGATCAAGTGCTGTTGAAGAGGTTCTGCCATTTTTGAAAAACGAAAGATCATAAAGTAAAAACAGTATAAGCCACAGGTCCACAAACCATAGGTACATTGCATTTTTTATTATAAAACCATACTGCAGTAAAGCATTTGTACATTGGTATTTCTCAGTAATTAGTTTCTTGAAATGTGGAAATTATAATCACTGACTTGTTCATTCTGTGTTTTGAAGTTATAATCATTGACTTATCCGTGTTACCAAATTTTCTTAAGCTGAACATGTGAATGAATGAATTAAGAGGCTAACATTCACCCTATGTAAATGAGAACAGAGTAACAATGATGAATAGATGGATCTAGTTTGTGATAACTAATGGACATATTTCTTCTAGGAGATTGTTGACCTCTGCAGTCCTGCAGGAATGATGTTTGCTGGGAAAGAGGTGAAATCATATTCTCCACAACTTCATCTGACTGACAATGCACACAGTTTACACAATGTACAGAAATTGCAAAGGAGTGAAATTCAAGATGAGAATCACCTTTCCTTGATGTCAGATCAACATGTAAATCATACAGAAGAACACAATATAAAGAACGTTCGAGGTGAGCACCTCGAAGACCAGTTCATCAAGCGCTTGCCACCCCAGCAGCCGACCACCAAGGAAACAGAAGCAGCAAATGTGCTCATGAATCTCTCGGGCAAAGCAGCTGACAGAGCAAGTCATACCAGATTGGATCCTTGTCTTCCTCATCAAGAGTTCACTGTTTCTGATGTTGGTAAACCCCCTTTATACATATTACCATCAGGAACATCAAATTCTAAATATGATTCAACTGTGAAGAGGGAATATCCTGTATGTGATGAAGTTCCACAGATCAATGAAAAAGACTTATTGCCTTTAGCAACCCAGGTACTGTGTCAGTTTTGTTCAAGGCAGTGTGAAGACTTGGTGGAACTTCATGAACATGTCTTAGCCATGCATAATGTACCTGAAACAGAACCACCTCTAATGCCTTCTTTTAAAAAGTTGAAAAACCACTTAGAGAATGAAGATGAATTGAAATACTGTGATGGTAAAAGGTGGAAACAAGATTTTGGAGACCATGTCAGAGAATGTTCAAAAGAATCATCTCTTACTAGCCTCAGTACTGCATCAGTGTCACAGGAATCTAATAATAAACAGTACATAGAGGAAAAGAAATTAAAAAGGAAACCAAAATTGAAAAGGGGAGGTAAAGAAGTCAGTAACTGGAACAGTAATAGAGAACAATCTGACCATCATTATAAGGAGGAAAATATCAATAAAAACAAGAATTTTACAAAAGAATATCAAACTGTTTCACAAGAACCTAAAGAAAATAGTTTAGGATCACAGTTAGGCACATATAATCCACATGAACAGATTCATCAAGAAAATCATAACACAGCAGTAAAAAATGACAGCTTATGTGACAAGGATGAGGATTGGCTAAAATGTCACACTGCTGAAAGTATAACTGAGCTCACTCCAGTAGGAAGTGATGCTTTAGCAATAGCCATTGAATCCTCACAGATCAGAGTTATTGAAGCAAAGGTAACCATATTTGTGTGCCTTAAATGTAGCTCTGGCTATACAGACTCTCAGGAATTCAGAAGCCACATCTGTAGTTCAGGTTGCCCTTTTGTTCAGAATTTTGCTGACGGTTCAGTGATGCTAGCAAGTGACACTAGTATGTGTGAGGATCGCATACAGTTGCCGGATAACAATGTATGGTACTTTCCAGAATTTTTTATCCGAAGACCACTTGAAGATGAGAAAAATGATGGTTTGCAAATCATTCACAGCTCTTCAGGAAGGAAACTACAGCTTCATACCAACTACCAGCCAGCTTACCTCAGTGAGCAGCTTATTTCTTTCAGGTTAGTAATAACTCCAAATATATGAATACTTTTCTTTCTTTCATACTTTTAGTCTTTCTCCCCTGTCCACAGGGATAATACATGCACACATATGCACAGTACATACATATACATATAAACATACATATACATATATATATAGGAATACTTTAAGGCAAGTAAAGTTAGACATAATTATTTTTTCATACTTATTCATTGTTTCCCAGATAGAAAGGTTGAATAGTCACCAAAATTTTAATCAGATTGTTTGTGTTTTGGTAATAAATATTACAGATTAAAGAAGTGTGTATAGCTTTTAAAAGAGGTACTGAATTTACTATTTGTTACTTCAGTGAACATATCCGTAGATATTACCGATTGATAATATTCTCTCCCAGTGCTCAAACAGTATCCTTGATATTACATAATCCCTTCAAACCCATCAACAGGTGCCCAACTTGTGAGAATGACTCTGATAGTTTGGGTAGATTTTTAGAGCACTTAATCAAAGGTCCATGTATGTTCCGTTGCCCTGAGTGCAGTTTGGTTTATATCACCCAGTATCAGCTGCAGAAACATCGAGCATCATTACATCCCACCTTGGAGGTAAGAGTTTAAAAGTCTGTTGAATCTTGATACTTTTTCTATGATGTTTGGTTTAGAAAGTATGTGTTTGCAAGTTAGCTTGACACTTGAATAATGCAGTTTATCTTTTGTTTACATATCAGGGCACACCTTTTCCCTAACTTGCTCTTTCTTTACCCCTTTCTGTGATATAGGTATTGAATATTCTTAAAAGTAACCTTTGGTTAGCTGTCATGTATCTCATGCCTTGTGACCCTGTAAAAGACAGTAGAATTTCATTAAGGAAGAAGTGAGTTACACTGTAATAAAAGATGTTATCTTTTTGAAAATATGAGTATGGAAGGTGAAGCTAGCTTTAAATGAATATGTCATCCTTAGACAAAATTACTCAGTGGAAGTTCATTTTAACTGTATTCATTTTGTTTAGTTACATGCTACACTGTCATTGCTTGAACAAAAAATCAAACGTTTACTCACACTGTCTCAGGACCGAGAGGATTGTTTCTATCTATCTATCTATATATCTATATCTTTGATGCCCATTCCAATTGGACCTATCTCAAAGGGGTGGCCACAGTACTCCAATGCTGCTTCTTAGCCTTTAGTGCCTCACTCTTAACAGGCCACTGGCAGAGGGCAGAAAACTTTACTACTGAGCAAGCTGGGAATTTCTTTGAAAATGCATGGAAATAGATTGTGAGGGGTTGAAAGCTTACAGAAGTAAAAGGTTCACAGATTAGAAAGAACACATATGCATGTGCCCCAACTTTCAGTTAAGGAAAATATCTGTAATGCTACTTGCTCTTACAGGATCGTACATGTCCAAACTGTCATGCAGTATTTGAAAAGCGACACCAGCGAAACAAACACCTCAAGACTAAGTGTTCCCCAAGGCATATTTGTGTCATGTGTGGTGGTGTCCTCAAGAATGAATATAACCTGAGGGTTCATATGCAGTCCCATGAGGTATGCAATTTTGCAATATTCATATGGATAGGAATCAAAAGCTGCTGTGACCATCTCTATGTTTGGTTTCTTATTTGCTAATTTTAGTGTTTTAGACATGTTTTCTGAGTACACCTAGTATACTGTAGCATCTGTCACTTCACAATGTGCTTTGGTGTACCAAATCAGCTATTTCGTATCTATAAAGCATACATTATATGCACACAATGCAGCATGTAGGGAGGTAACGTGTTTTCTATTGGCTGAAGTAGGGTACGACAAGTGGTCAAGGTAAACCATGGAATACCGCAGGGGGTTTGAGTGCTGATGGGAGAATAAGGTTTTAGTACTTTATACATGACGGCTAGAGAGTGGATGTGTGCAAAAGAGGCCATTGTTCATTTTCTCCTAAAACTTCCTCACTGAGGCTGGAGAAACAGTCACATATAAAAGAATAGCAATTATTAGTTATTATTATAACTGTTGGCATAGAATGGCATAGGATGAGAGTAAACGAAACTGTGGAAGGGGAAGAGGAGTAGAAGGTGTTTTGAAGCACTGTTTACATATTCAGGTGAAGTATGCAGCATGCAGATGTAATATAGACTTATGAGAGTAGCAAATAGGGAATGTGAAATTTGAAATGCTGTTGAAAAAGAAAAGAGAGGTGTATAGACATTATATTTTCAGGGATGGCATACCTATTTACCAATGAGTAGGTATTATGGGATTTTGTCATTATGGTAGGGTTAGTGCATAGCACTTCACCACTTGTCTTGTGTTTTAAGTGATATTTTGATTGACTGCAAAAAGTACAAGTAAAAGTGGCATAAGTTAAGGGAAAGGTGTAGGAGTTAAAAAAAAGAAGGCAAATTAGTAATGGAGTAAGAGAGTATTGGTGAACTTAAGAGGAAATATGTTTTGAAAGGTGAAAAGTGTGAAAAGAACAAGAGAACACATGTTAGAGTAGCTTTTGTGATTCTTGAAATCAATGTAATATCTTTTTTGAGCATGCTGTGTCATATATTTTCTTAAAGTATGTTTGAACAAAACATGAGAATCTGTTTTACCTACAGTTTGTTATGAAGATTCAGAAAATCTGTCATTACAAATGCTGTTTTTCTTCACTTTCCAGTGGGAGTTTTCCTCGGTTACATGCACACTGCCGCCAACTTGGTGACCATCAGACTTCATTAATATCTCATATGTCTAAAATATTTCCGTTTCCAATTCTTCCTGCCCTTATTCTTGCAATTAGTTTTTCTTTATACCTGCTATGGCAGAGTTCATTCATTTCCCTTATTTTCATTTCTTTGTGCAAGCAATAGCAACTACTACTTGACTATGAAACAATTACATCACTTTTCAGAATTTTTTCAGTGTTTTAATTTTGCCAATGGGGTAAAAGTGAGGTGCTCATTTGCTGATATGATTTGCGTACACCACTCAATTAGAAATTTGTGAAATTAACTTATAAACTCAAGAATCTATTCTAAACCTTTTCACACAAACCTTAGGTATACCCTCAGCTTATCACGTTGTAAGTGGTTACTTGCGCTATGTGACTGAGTACTGTCATTTGTCAGATTTGTGTTCTAACCATTCTAGGTTCATCCAGATCACTGGTATAGAAATTAGACTGAAGAAAAGAGTACCTTAACAATAACATTAGCTTTACTCCCCCATTTACAGGAGAGGAATCATATTTGTAGTGAATGTGGTGCAGCTTTCCATCGTCGTGCCATCCTGAAAAGACACATGATGAGGCATTCAGGAACAAAACCTCATGCCTGCTCACAGTGTGAAGCTAGGTTTTACACAAGGCAGCATCTCAAGACACACATGGATCGACATAATCGATTCAGACGGTTTCCTTGTAGTTCCTGTAATAAGGCTTATTATTCTAAGCATGACAGAGATACACATTATTCAAAGGTACACTGTAAAACTATAAGTGGACAAAAATCTTTAACAGTTCATGAACAGAAATTTGTAAATGAGCATTTAATTGAATAATAAAAAAATTTTTAGATAAGATGTGAATTGAATGTGATGCAAAAGAATCTCCAATATTATGATTAAAAAAGTATTGTAAAGCAAGTTCATATGCTTGATTAATTGAGGTAATGGGTATGAAAGCTTGTGGATTGGTTCTTAAGGAATGTATCCTCTGTAACTATACAATGTAGAAGGTGGAAGTAGGGACTTCATCTCCAGAGAAAGTCATTCATACTGTAGATAGAAAGGAACAGCAATAGAACAGTAAAGTATTAATGGGTATAATGAGTGCTGAACACACATAAGTGATTACTGTAGGTTACTAAAATACTCCTGCTTGTGTTAGGATCATTATCATCTTGATTTATTTGTAATGATAGTTTATTATGGTCTAAATCTTTATTTGCTTTTTTGTTTATATGATTTGTGATAAGATTTTTTATATACTTCTTGTATGTATGATTTGTGATGATAATAAGTTGATAAGGCTCTGAATCTCTTGTTTATTTCATGTATATTTGATTTGTGACGATAATTCATTATGGTCTAAATCTCTCCATACTTCTTGTATATAGTTTGTGTCAATGTGAAATATAGTTTTTATTGACGATTTGTACGCTGAAGAACAAGCAGATTTGTTGATCCGACAGGAAAGCTCTGGTGCTCAGTAATCCACATTTAAATGATTGTGTAGCAGTTAAAAAAAGAGATAAAAAAATGCATTTACCAGTATGTCTCTTGATTGTTTGATTTCTCTTATTTAACTTAATAATCTTGCCTTTTCCTCTTATTGATATAATTTTCCATACACAGTTTTGATTTGGCTCATTGGAGCCTCAAAACCCAAACCTTTCCTGTTTTACTTAAGAGGGAGGTCACAGAATATGAAACCCATATTCTTATATCCAGAATATACCTTCTTTCATATTTGTAAAGAAACAGTGATAAGCGAAATAAAGAATAACTAGAGATGACATTTTTGTTGTATAGTTGTTTTGATGACTGACCTCATGTTTATCATTTGTTTTATCTCGAATAGTTCTAGTGTAATGTCAGTTTCCATGTTAAAGAACTGGAAGTTGTGGATAAGTCTAGATAACTAGAAGTAAACTTTAGCAGGACAGTAGAGGGAAGCTGAAGGTTAAAGGAGTCATGATACTTAGAGTAACAGCAAGGATGGTAGTGGGAGAAGTTGAAAATTGAGTAATTCTGGGAAAATAATTAGAAGGGCAATGATAGCTCTGGAGAATTGGAAAGTATAGAGAGTTCATGGGAAACCTGCACGAAGGAATACTTGTCCCAACTCTGGTGTATGGATGTGAAACTCACGTTTACATAGTTCAGGAAAGGTAGAAATAAGCAAAAGAGAGACAGCTGACTTGCTTGGTAAAGTTGAAATCAGTTGGAAAAATTGAAAGATGATGAGAAGGACTATGTAGTTTGAAGTCAGTAGAATGTAATAAAAGTATTACTGGCAGTTATGTTTATATAGAATATGAGGTGGCTGTGTTAGTCATCAAGACAGAAGTAGTCATCAAGACAAAAGAGTACCTTAGAAGTACAAGGAAGAGGAGTAGACTGTGAAAAAGATAGGTAGATGCAGCGGAAATTTATTAGGGCAAGAGGTATTTCAGATGCAGATGCTAGAGAAATGATGGGGAACTGCAATGCAAGCATTTGTTTATAGAGGTTGTGCAAATACAGGTGATGGGAATACTTAAGAAGAGTGAAAAGATAAGAGGCATTTTTACATTTTTGAAGCTCATGTTACACTTAACACTGGTTGAGGTTGTAATTTCTGAGGCTGAATGCATATGAACCACTTGATGGAGTTAATAATGATAAAGTAGTTTATTAAAGATTAAAAAATTCCTGATTTCATTAACAAGGTTTTGCATTTTTTTGAAGAAGCTAGGATGAATTATTCTAAAGATACTACAGCTATCCACAGCAGTGAAGCCAGTAACCTTACTCTCTAAGAACCCTAATACCCTCTGCAGATCATACTGCCTGGAATCTTTGGAAATGGACACAAATTTTGATATAGAGCATAAACTTTCTCTAGTGATATCTCTTGTGATTTTGCTGACTACCCAAATTACTTGATGAATGTAAAGCTAATTCTAATAGCTTAGGAACTGCAGAAACTGAGATGAGTTAAATTATGCATAAACGACTGAAGCTTTCTAAATTTTTATACTAAGTGCCCTATATGGAGAAGTTTTCAACAAACCCTGGTAAACAACCAAGATAAGCATACAACAACAAAAATTATTTTGTCCACTGAACTGCTATTGCTTGTTTTAAGATCACTATTTTTAAGAAATACAAGTTTAAAAGTAAGCATTAATATGAAAGCCCTATAATTACATGTACTTTTTTTTTAATACATCTCTGTTATTGTCTGTGCTTATCAAATATGTTCACTGCCTTGTTTGTTTTCTATGGGTATGACTGGTTGTCAAACAAGAATGTTGTTACAGCAGAATACACTTCCAGACTACTGTGATCTGGATTATACTACAGTATTAGATCAGTTTTCTTAAATTTGTAAATTTTACTTTGGGGACAACACAGAAATACTCCTTATCCTTAGAAGCGATTCAAAGGGGGTGCTGATTAGATATAGGGATATAAAGTAATCCTTATATTGTAAATTTAAGATGATAGAGGGAAGGGATATGAAGATAGGGAAAATTTGGGGTTAGGCTTAATATGAAAGCAAGTGAAACACTTCCAGAAATCAAGAGAAATTTTGGAAACCTCACCTATCATTCCCTAATTTTCTGGGTTACAGTCAAAGTAATTTACACTAGGATTAATGGCAGTTATTGAGCTCTAGTATTTGGTGAAGAATGTTTTTTTAGAAGTGGCTGCATTTACTTGGACTAGGGAAAAAATATAGTGCTCAAAATCTGGATGTGAACATCAAGTTTTAAGGGAGTGTGCCTATAGGCCTAGCTCTCATCTTTGTTTGACTATTTTGGCTCTTTCTAAATACTTAGACTACTTTCTTCCTGAAGAATGCCTTGGTGCAACCCACCCCCAAAGCAAAATAATCCTTCCAACTACTGCCCAAGTACTTTCAATTCTACTATCTCTCCAAAGTCTTTGAAACTCTCCCAACTCTCACTTTATCAAACACTTAGAATCCCATTCCTTTATTTTTTTGATCAACTAAGCTCTCACAATGCAAGGGCTTCATGTAATCTCTCTTATTGACTCACCTCTGGTCCACCTCTGTAAAGGATTTTGGTGAAACTTTTGTCGTAAGATAGCCATCAATATTTCCCAAACATCTGATAGGTTGTGGATAAAGTCTGTGCTTTAACTCCCTTTTTCTTTTCTGTTTCTCTCTGTTCCTTATTGCATAGCTTTCTCTCTGGCTATTCTACTACAAAAGTTGTAGATGGAACAACTTCCTCCTCCTGTTATATCAGCAATGGCGTCCTTCAGGATTCTTTCCTATTTCCTACTCCCTCCTCCATTAATGATCTCTCATCAACTCCAAATTCTATTCACTCAAATGCTGATAATACCACTTTACACACTTCAACTCACTTTCCCTTCCCTCTTCTCAAATACCCAGTTTCATTCTGGTTCAGAACATATTTCCTCCCTCGGTTCAGCCTATGCAACATTTTGGTTTGAGTGACTACAGTGGTCTTTTGTTTACTGTGATTTTGAGTAGACACACTTAGAATAATGTATACCATTTCACCAACTGCAGCATAAAGTTTTGAGTATCTACGGTAGTTTTTCTGCCCACTGAGCAAGTCTCATCTCTAAACTCCCCTCTTTTGGCTTCCCTCCCTCACTTTGCTCCCTGATATCTAGCTTCCTCTCCGGCCGA
>JAYMFT010408650.1:0-18398 GCA_038088735.1 Panulirus argus | reverse complement strand
TACATGTCAAAGCTTTGGAACTCTCTACCTTCTCATGTCTTTCCCAATACCTATGACCTGGCACATTTCAAAAGACATGTCTATCAATTTCTCACAGATTCATAAATACTTTCCTATGTATTTTCTTTTTATTTCCTACTTCTCTATATTTCAATTAATGCCCAGCTTTGATGTGGACTTTTCTCCGTGACTGGACCCTTCATCATAAATAAAAAAATATTCACAAGTACACACATCACTGAAACATTATTCACCTCTTTCTTCATTGCCCTAGAGACTGAGGAGAAAGAATACTACCCATGTATTTCCTGTGTGACAAGACAGAGATTAAAAGGAGCAGGAGCTGTGGACCAGAAATCCTCTCCTCCTACATTATCTTCCAAAAGAAAGGAACAAAGGAAGAAGCCAAGTGCAGATTTTTTTTTTTCTTCTAAAGATCATTGCTGCTGACAAGACAGATAATTCTAAATAACAAATCAATCTAAGACAGTCATCAGATTGTATGTCTGTGGACAGAATGCCAGTAGTCTTCATGTTAGTGAGGCAGAAAGAAAAGACAGCTACCTGGGTCAGAAGAGTGCAACTTGACAACCACTAAAGTGCCGGCTCAATAAGCAGATGTCACTAACCCTCACGATACCAAGGCAGGTAGTACTGTTAACATACCTCCCTGGTCGCTGGCTGTCTTCATTTTAATTCAAAGGCACATGTTTATGGTATGCAGAGTGCCTTACATCACAAACAGCTATAATTACCAATCAGGAAAAAATCCTACTGTGTCAGTGTACCCATAAAATAAGGTAATTTAATATGGGTAATAATTTCATATGCAAATAAAAGTTATGATGTTAATTGTGGGTAAACACAAAATACTGTTGAGAATAAAATTTACACAAGAATCAGGATGCCTGATTCAATCCATTGAGTATGGCTATTCTAGATATTTACTGTCCCTTTAAAAAGACAATTTTCATTAAATTACAAAAAGGTACCATTCGTTTTTTGTCTTATCATTTGAATGAGCTTTATTCTAAGGAAAAATGGTACACATATACCAATACAGTGACATTACTTATGTGCATTGTAAATTTATCTATTCTAAGGAAAAATGGTACACATATACCAATACAGTGACATTACTTATGTGCATTGTAAATTTATCAAATGAATAAATGATCAGGCTGTAAGACTGCCAGGTATGCAATGCAATCCTTCCATCAGCATAATATATACACATCTCATAAAGCAATCATGTACGGATATCCAATAATATGTACCACTATTCATATACACCAAATACATAATCTAAGTAAATCATTCATTAATATTTACTTTGCTGCCTGGGCAATACAAATATGATGTACTACCTTCAAGGCATTTGTACAATAACTGAACAAGTGAGTTAAAAAATATACAGGTAGTCGTTGACTTACAACTGTGATCGGTTCCAACAGACCAGTCGTAAGTCGATCTGGTCATAAGTCAACCTATGTTATAATCACCTTAAGTATAAGTTTAATGATACTGGGGGTGATACTGCAGAAAAATTTCCAAAGTGAAAGACAAACAAACACAGGAGGAAGTGTGTTGTGCTAGGAGCTTTGTGCAGGGTGCGGGAATGATGTGAGCGTCCCCAGCACTTAGCCTCCAAGCAGCACCAGGAGCTGGCCCGAAACTGTCGTACGGAAGCGGTCATAAATGCAGTCGGTCGTAAGTCACATAGGTCGTAAGTTGACGACTACCTGTATAAGCAAAGTAGGTAGAAGCTGCCTAAGTTACAAGATACTTCTTGACTCACACTAATCCACTGTTATTGCTCCTGAAATTTTTAAATGCCCAGACTACATACTACAAACTTGAAGTCAACTGCCAGAGGTTTCCCATACCATATACAACACACCAGCAGTCTATGGATTAAAAGGGCCTCCCACAGAAATACAAGGACTAGAATCTAAAGAAAAAATATAATACATGTTGTACCTCTCTAATCTGGCACTCTGTGGTCTGGCAACTCCCACAGTCCAGCACATATTAAATCTGCCGCCATTAGTTTGTGGGTATGCCAACAGGGTGGCGCTGTTAGCAAATTAGCAGCGATAAGGCACCAAAATCTGTTTACACTGAGCCGAGCTAATTAACATTCCTGTTAATTTCTTATATTCAGCTGTATCTTAGCCCTTCTGAATGTCACCCAAGAGACCAAAAGAGCAGAAGATGGTGCTAGTGCTAATAAGCGTAAGCATAAATCATTATTGATGTTAGAAAAGGTGGTGTGACTGAAAAAATTAGTTAAAGGAACTTCTGTAAAAAATTTGTGAGGGTACTATAAGATTGGATCATCAACAGTGTATGACTTAAAGAAAAAAAGGATCAGATTTTCTTTTAATTTTTTTGCTGAAAATGAAAGCCAGAAAAATTAAAAATTTTGGAAGCCTTTGAAAGGTGCCAGGAGTACAGAATTATGCAGTACACTTAAAAAGTGGTTGAAGCTCCGACGTAATGAAGGTGTAAGCATTTCTGGGGAGATGCTTAGCTGCGACAAAGTTTGTTGATAAATTTGCACAGTCATATGCCACGAAAAACCCTTGCCCAAGAATTGAGGAGTCTCCATCTTGGGATATGGATTCCAAAGATAGGGTAACAATTCTTGGCTGCAGCAATGCTGCAGGAGCACATGAAACCAAGCTAATGGTACTTGTTAATAGTGTCCACCCAAGGGCCTTTAAAGGAATGAAAATTCTTCCACTTATCTACTGTAGTACTGAATAAGGGTGGATGACAACTAAACCTTTTCTTGAATGGTTTGAAAAGTACTTTGTGTGTGAAGCTAGAGCACACTGTAAAGGAGCATCCACACTATCAGGCATTGCCCGGCGGGCTTGAGTGTTAAGTCCGTCATCAGACACTTTGTGGCAACTCTGACGGGCAAATTTGCGAATTTCCCTTGTCCACAGTTGAGCGAAATCACGAGACACTGCCCGGTGGCTTGATGCTGGGTCTGGAGCAGCAGCACTGCTAGCCACAGAAAGTTACCACTCTTTACACCATATAGTTTTCTGCACTGTTATTTTCCTTTTTATGAACATAACAATCAATATGCTACACAGCTCTATTTTTTTCCTTTCATATTTGCTACATATGGTGATAACGCACTTGTGGTCTGCCAACCACCTAATGGTTACTGTAAAACTTGACTACCAAACCACCTCAACAGTGTGGACAACAGCACAGGCATGCTTGACACACTCTGCCTGGTGAGAGAACAGCCCGCTGGGAACTGCCTCATGGTGTGCACGTGGCTTAACTCTGTTGGCCTCGATCCAAATAGTAAAATATTTTTGATTTTTGATATTTGTTCGGCACATCCCAAGGCAAAACTTTGTTTGGAAGCATTACTGGTTGTATTATTTTGTGCTGTAAGCTTTGTTCTACCTTTGTTAACACAGCAATATGTATGTGGAATGAGCTGGCAAGACTAGAGGTTGGGCAAATGTTTACATAGGGGGTTTTCTTGGGGTGAATTTCTGTTTTCTGGCTGTGGTCAGGTCCCAAGGTTACCAAATTACAGAAGTTCAACCTGTACTGGTAGTTAATGATATTAAATCCTCAATACAAAAATTTTATCCTCTGTAATGACAAAAACAAGGTGATTTGGGTAGAAGCACAAATGAAAGAAAATATGATATACACACAAAAAAAAGCATAATGGTAACAAAGATATCAAAGATATTAGAATAGGTGCATTTAGATATATCATTTAACTTTATTTGTTATTATAAACTTTTATTAGAGTACCTGAGGAAAACAGAGTGTGGCAATAGGTACATATACACTGACAATCTGTACCACATGCAGCCATCTTAATGATCTAAGCAAGCCAGCTTTAATATGAGCATTTATTCTGAAGCAAATATATCAAGGGGTTCTACCTTCAAAATTTCCTTTTAAATGCTTTGTGGTATCTTAAAGTACTTACAAATTCTTAAGCATTACAAAAAATTAACAGTGCTTCACTAATGCATGAAAAAAAAATCTCCTTGAGTGAAAATTCAAACCATCCATACAACAAAACATTTTGGTGCACAATACTTTAATCAATATTCTCAGTGAAATGCTAATGTCACTTCAAACTTTTAATCCTGTGTTCTTTAGGTCCCATTTTCCTATTACTACATCATCAGGGAACAATTACCTGTACAGCTTAAATTTTCAATTGTTCAACTGAAATATTATTTACATCAGTAGTTGCAAGTTTCTTTGTATGAGGACTACAGTCACGATGCACTGTATTACCTGAGACTCTCCATCTTTTCTGTCGGCCATAGTTAACTATTTTCTGCACGTCTGTTGCTTCATAATATGATTCAATGTTCCATTTTCTTTGTGAATTTTCACAATGCTTTTGTTTTACCATTTCTTTTGATGAAACTATCCAGGACTCCATGGGAATCTCAAACAGATCTGAAAGATGCCACTCTTGATAAACTGCTTTTTTGTATGGCTGACCAGTGTTTTTAGTTAAACCTTGTATTTTCCAAGAAAAATGTTTGATTTGTCCTTGAAAAGCATCATGCTGAACTCCCTGATAATCATTCAGGCTAGACACCTTGGCGTGGAATGCACTCTGTTGCTTCAAAAAGGCTTCAGCCAGGAAATCAAAATTTGCAGCTCTATCCTTCAATTTCTTTCTTTTAAATTGAAACATACCTAGCTGAAAAATCTTCCTCACAACATCAACCATCTTTCTGATGACACATAATTTCTGTTTTTCAATCTCCATCTTTCTTCTACTTCTTGTGACATGACTATGAGCTACGTCATTAATTTTATTCATTATGCTTTTTAACTCTGTATCCATTTTGGTTATTTGTAACCTAAGATTTGAAATCATTCTTAATAAATAATGATATTCAATATTCATCTCTATTTCTTTCCAAGAACGTTTTTCAAGACAAGTGTCATCCAGAAACACTTCAAGACTATTCTCAGCTTGCATAAGTACTTCTTTAAACTTTTCCCTTGAAACTAAAAATGCCTTTCTCCAAGTATGTAGTTCAGAGAGATGCTTATACATACCTTTTCCTTCTTTTTCAATTTCACCACTCTTCCTGAACAACTCATTAAGCATTGTTTTCAAAATATCTCTCTGTTTCCTAAGCTGTAACATCATTTCTATCCGATCATCAAATTTAAGTTCAGAATCTCTAAACAATTTCATATTAGCTGCTTTCAACATAAGCTTTTGTGCCTGTCTTTGGCACTTCTCAGATTTTTTCTGGAGCTTGTGTTTCTTATGCAAATAATTACATGCCCTTAGAGATGCCCTATCTACTTTAAACTGTTCTTCACTTTTCTGACATGCAGATGAATTCTCTACTAATAGTCTAACAGGTGTAACAAACTTGTCTTTCCTCATTATTGTAGTGTTCTTACCAATCTCGTTCATCGTGTTCACTGATTTTTTTAATTATCCACTATATCTCACAAAACATTTTGTCTCACACTTCTTCAGTGGTTCAAGTACCTTCACCAGGAACTCTTTTAATGTGCTCAGTGACTCCTCCTTAAGCAGCTTTAATGCTCTCTTACACTTCCTTTAATGGGACAGTAAACACCTTTTTACTAAATTTGTCCTTCTGTGACTCATCTGTTAGTCTTCAGTGGATCAGTAGTTGCTATTTTCTGTGGTTTAGACAGTTCTAAATGATCTAAACTTTATAGTTCACAAATTGTCTGCTTCCCATCTTCCAGGAGCCCTATATGAGTGGTTCTGGAGGTTGAAGAGCAAATACTAAAAAATTTGAATTCATTGTTACAAATTGTTCATAATTATGTTCAGACAGCTAAACAAAATAAATTAAAATTATTCCAGCCAAATAAATAATACTTTGTTTTGTTAAAGTAAGCTGTGTTTTTAACTGAATCATGGTAAGCTATGCTATTATTATGCTGTATATTACTAGTGGTCTTTAAAACTATCAGGTCCCACTAAAACAAAGAAGTCATAACACTAAAATTCAAGTACAGAATGACCACAACTTCTTATGCATGGTGAGATTAGACAGAATCATCATCAAAAAGAAAGTGTCACTTTTTTGTTAAACATGTTTGCCATCTCACACGTCAGCAAGATAGCACCAAGATAAGAAGAAATGGCCTTATTCACTCACATGCACACACTAGCTAAAACTATATCCCCCTATCCACAACCTCTTTACATTTTTGTCAAAGGCCTACATCTCTCATTTTTGCAGCACCGAAGGACCTACTACACCATCAAACACACCTATCTTTGCTTTGAAGATTGTGACCTTTCATTCCACACATTCTTCAATGTGTCCAGGACCTATGCCCCTTCATCCAACCTAAGGCTCACTTCAGCTTACATGGTTCCATTCACTGCCATATCCACTCCTAGGTATCTAAAACATTCCATTTCCTCCAAGTCCTCTCCATTCCTTCTTCATTGCTATACCTAATAACTTACTTTTATTCAAATTTACTCTCAATTTCCCCTTTCACACACACTTCAAAACTCAGACAACAACTGCAGTTTCTGACTATTTGCCATCAGTGTGTTGTCATCAGCAAAGAAAGACTGACACACATACACACACATACATTTGAGCAACAGATTGCATACCTGCTCCTCTCTCCCAGACCCCTGCATTTACCTCCGACACTAACTCATCTATAAACAAATTAAACTGCAACGATGGAAGCATATATCTGACACAGACCTACCATCACCTGAAATCACTCACTCTCCTCTTTTCCTACGAGCAAACTTACCTTACTCTCATGTTAAAAATTCTTCACTGCTTCCAGCGGCTTCCCTCCCACACTAAACATTCACAACACCTTTCACAGAGAATCCCTATCAACTCTATCATAAGCTTTCTCCAGATCCATAAATGCTACAAACAGGTCCTTCTGCTTCTCTAAGTGTCTGTTGCACAATCCTTCAAAGAAAGCACCTCATCAACACATCTACCACTTCTGAAGCCACATTATTCCTCCCTAATCTGTAACTTTGTGCATGCCACCACTCTCTCAATCACCACTCTCCCATTATTCCTCCCTAATCTGTAACTCTGTGCATGCCACCACTCTCTCAATCACCACTCTCCCAAACAACTTAACAGCTACATACAAAAAATTCATACCTCCTAGATTTGAACAATCACTTTTGTCACATTTGTTTTATCTTTTTTAAAATACTCATTCATCCTTTCCCTCCTTAGTAAGGACATACCAGGAACAGATGACTAATGGCTTCATTTCCTCATATCCACTCTTTGGCTGTAATCCACATCAAACCTCAAAAGACTATTCTGCGGTCTCCCTTGACTACTTAATATGCTTTAGGCAAGCCCAATGGCTGCAATTCAGTCTCTCAAATTCAAATTATATTCCATGCATACCTCTCATCATCCTGAATGCTCAAGCCATCCCTAAAGACTCTCTCACACCATCCTTCCACCTCCTTCTCAAGTCTCCCCCTCCCCCTTGTTCCCTACACTTCTAACATGTGGATCTCCTTAATCAGTCTTTTGTTGCTCAACCTTCATGTAAGTCCAAACCACTTCAGTAAATCCTGATCAGCTCTTTCAATCAGACTGTCCACATCACTTCACCTCACTCTTTACACCATAATTCCTTAGACAACAAGCCCATGTCACACCAAATACTGTCCTCATGCATTTCATTACCAAAACATGCCTGTTTCCATTCTGAGCATTCAGATCCCAAGACCTTAACTCATACAACACTGTTTTGGACTATTATACCTTCCAACATACCCATCTTTGCCTAACAGATACTTATTTCTTGCACACAATCCACAATGCAGCTGGGATCTTAGTCCCCTCTCCCACCCTTACACTCACTTCAGCTCCCATGGTTCCACCCAAAACTATGTGCATTCCCAGTTGTGTAAAGTAATCTAATTACTCCATATTATCCTATTCAAACTCACACCAATTTGTCTCACCTAACTGCTTCATCTTGTAACTCTACTCTTGTTTACATTATCTCTAACCTTTCTCTTTTCCCATAATCTTATGAACTTAGACATCAGCTTCAGCAGTATCTCTTACATCTGTCACCAGAGTTGTGTCATCTTCAATGAGCAACTGACTCCCCTACCAGGCCCCCAAACCCTCAGCATACTGCAGATCTGCAAACTGCTCCAAGACCCATGAATTTACATCCCCATTCATAAACAAATCAAATAGTCAAGGTGACATCATACATGATTCATGTAGACCCACTTTCACTTGGTATCAATCACACTCCTCCCTTGCTACTGCACACATGCCTTACATATGTCTTCTTGTTTTAATCATTTAAATTCCATGAATCTTCTATCTTTACCTCATCCAATTACATGTTTTAGATGTATGTGACTGAGTTTGGAAGTGTGTGAAAGGAAGAAAGTTAAGAGTATATGTGAATTACAGCAAGTTTATTTGGTTTAGTAGGGTGGAGGGCCAGGTTAGTTGCGGCATGAGTTTGAATTGAGAAAATTTGGAGGAAGCTGAAGGGAGAAAAGATTCTGAGAGCACTGAAGAGTGTGCAGAAAGAAATTATTATCTTGGAGGGTGAAAAGTGATAAGTTTGAAAGTGCAGCAATCAAAACAATGTTGTATAGATGCAAGATATGGGTTATAGATGAGGATGTGCAGAGGAAGGTGTATGTGCTGAAAATGAAATACATATGGTTTGAGGCAGTTTGATCAAATAAGTATTAAAATGAGTGAGAAAGAGGTGCAGTAATAAAGAGTGTGCTTACAAGAGTTAAAACGGGTGTGCTGAAATGGTTTGGACATATAGAAAGAATGAGTGAGGAGAGATTGAGAAAGAGGATATATGTGTCAGAAGTGGAGGAGACAGAGGAAAGGGGGAAACCATACTGAAGATAGAAGAATGGAAAGAAAAATATTTTGAGTGATTGAGGTCTTAATATGCAGGAAGGTAAAAGGCATGCATGTGATAAAGTGAGCTAAAATGATGTGGCATACATGGATCAAAGTGCTCTCAATGGATGGAATCAGGGCATGTGAAACAGCAAGGAAAAACCATGGAAAGGTTTGTGGGACCTGGTTGTGGATAGGGGGCTGTGGTTTTGGTGCACTGAACATAACAGCTAGAGAATGGATGTAAGCAAAGAAGACTTTTTTCGTCTGTTCCTGGCACTACCTCGCTACTGCAGGAAACAGCAAACAAGTATGAAAAAATAAAATAATTCCAAAAACAGACAACCTGGACATGGAAGGGCCACCGGGCCCCCTTTTGTCTGTCTTTCCCATGTACTCACATATACACTCGATTCAAACTCATTTCTGCATTTAGTAGCTTTCCTCCCTCACATCATATTCAAAACGTCTTCCACAAGGCATAGCTGTCAACCCTTTCACATGCTTTCTCTAGGTCTATAAAAGCCTCATCAAAATCCTTATCTTTCTTGAAATAACTCTCACACAAAATTTTCATGACAAACACCCGGTCTAAACATCATCTCACACTTCCAAAGCCACAATGCTCCTCCCCAATCTGCTGTTGTGTATGCCATCACACTCTCAGTCACCACTTTCCTATACACCTTGAAAAGTATGAGCACCATACTTATGCCTCTACTTGTAGGACTAATCTTATAAATCAACTTGGTACTGTATCATATTAAAAGACATAAAACATCAAAAAAAGAAAATACAAACCTTCCTTAGCAACTGTAATGCTGTGAGTTTTCTCAATGGTATGATAGTTTGTTTGTTTGGTTGTCGGTCTATTTCTGCCAAGATGCCATCACTTAGTGCAACTTAGACTTCATGATCTTCACCATATTCCTCTAAACCATTGATTTCCTTCAAAATTGCATCTTGTATCTTCCTATATCACAGCATGTTTACACATGTGACCGCCACACATACATAGGTATCACTCGCAGTTGCTTGATGCATGCTGTAATGAGTATCCTTCTGCACTGGTGTTTTTGGGTAACTGACAGCTGTGAAATTTCTGAGGGTTAATTTTTACTGCTAGTGACATATGGTATTAATATATGGCTCACAGCATCTTAAGGTAGGAAAAATCTGCACATATCTTGCACCTGTGTAGCATTCTGGTCCTAAGTGTACCACGTACACAAGTAAAATTGAAAAGATTAAGGATACAACTCGAGACATATTTCACCATGTGCCCTTTGTCACAGTTTACAAGCAATTCAATATTCTTATCACATAACATACCAGCTCATGTGATTCAATAATGACACAATAAACAAAGTCCATCTTTACTACATGACTTCTTTAGTAGTGTATTTTCAGTATGCTGTAGACTAGGTATAATTCACTGAAAGCATTTTCAGGTGGTTCATCTTTATTTGAATCTGGTGAGGTTCATTAAAAATTTTCTGATATTGTTTATTTTCATCATGAAATTCCTGAAGTGGCCTAGCCTCACCATAAGTCCACAAAAGAAGTAAATCCTCTTTACATGCTTTCCGATGTGGATTATGATTATACACCATTTAAATTCATCTATCTTTCTGTTTTACTTTAACATAAATTTCCATAGGTGGTTTATTTTCATCATACCCCTTCTAGGTGTCCTTGCTTAAGCATTAACCTCTTTAGAAGTTTATCTTTATAGTTTTTTTGATGCAGTTCATTTTCATAATATTCTATTTTTCAGTAAATAATACAGGACACGTATTGTCTTCAGAATGACTAACCAGATGTAATTCATCTTTAGTATGATTACTGTTAAGTGTCTTATCTTTAGTTTAGTAATTATTAGGAATAGTTCCAATGTACATCCATCAGAGATAAAATCTAAAATTCACTATTTTCTGAGGTGCATCTCGTCAGGGTAATCACCTCCTTAAATTCATAGCTTATTCATTATTAACCTTAGAATGTATGTTCCCATTTTCAACACAGTTTAAAATCCATATTTCACATGTTCAATATTACCATAGAGCCATTACAAGCGTGATGTCACACTTACATTTTAGCACTTTTGTCATCTCTCCTTTGCCCATGATCACCACTTGCAGACACCTGGGCATGGAAACGGCTAGGTTCCTGAAGTATTCTTGGTCCATGTTTAGGTTCACAGGGTCTTGATCTCCTGGATGAGGTGAAGTGCTGAGGAGGTGTTGAAGAAAGCAAGCTTGACTTTCATCTAGTTCCACCAGCTCTCAATTAGGTTAAGGTCTAGGGAGTTCCCAAGCCACTCAAGCTGTTGAATTTAATTTTTTCTGATAATCAATTCATCATCTTTCAAGCCTTATGGCAAGGGGCATTGTACTGCATACAGTGATCATACCCATGAACCTCCTAAAAAGAAGCATATGAAACTAGCAACTTAATGTACTGCTCTCCATTCATGGAAGTGCTTCTTAGTTAGAAGTACAGCCTTCCCCTAGCCATTGCAACAATAAAACAATCCCTGATCAAACCATCTGAGTGTTTTACTGTCTTCAATGTGAAACGAGAGTCATACAAGCTGGCACCCTCTGGCCTTCTCACCCTCCCCTGCCTTACTTCATTCCATTCCTTGTATTTCTTTGCAAGTGTAAGTCTTTGCATTTCATTTCCTTCATATGCAAGGGTTTGGCAGATGGCTTGCAGGGGGAATGTGGGGGGGGAGGGGTCTTTTGCTGGCAATGTTGAATGGCTCTTTGAGAGACATTTCCTTGAAGTTTTAGATGGCTTCTTCTTGAGTGGCTGAAATGCAGGACTGCTTTAATACTATTCATCTCAAGAGGTCATACGTAGATCTACAAGTCTTCTTTGGATGACTGGGAAGAAATTTTGGTGGCGTGATAACGCTGTCAGGAAGACCATGAGTGCTAGCAGACAGCTGCCTGATCATAAGTTCTAAGAGCCTTGTGTGCCCAGAAATCTAACGTATACCCACAATTTCTTGCTTCCAGGTGAGAATTCAAGCTTTCTCATCCTTAGAAAGGTGAGAGCCAACCAGGTGGAAGAAATACAGCCCCAGAAGCGAAATTCCCAAAATGAAGTGGCAGCCACGAATATAAAGAGATAACACCCTTCCCTAAAGATAGCCTGTGGCACACTGAGGCAGGTTGCTGGTGCTCACACCATTAAAACAAGTCTCAGCAACCATATGTGATAAGATTTCACCCTGAGAGCCTCAGCCATGAAAAACTGATAATATATAGGGGTCGAACAAGGGTTTTTTGTGTATACTACTCTTCAAAGCACATTTTAAGCATCATTATCATCAACTTGAAGATTTCTAATTACCATCTAAGATTCTTCTGTAGTTCATATCTTCATTACTACCTTAAAGCATCACACAGTCAATACCGTTCTTCACGAGTTTTATATCTTTAGCTTCACAAAACTTTGCAGATTCAAACCATTAGTAAAGTATTCAAAAGTTTACATCTTCAATATACTCATCGTCATAGACTAACTTAATTTTAATAATCTTTTTAAAACTTTTGATATTTTTAGCATTACTTTTACTTATGGTCACATGAGCAAGAAGTCACACCTTCAGTAAGTTACCCATCTTATGTAAATATCTTCAGCATGGCATCACTGCTTAGCATATACACCGTCATGACTAACTTTATAACTCTCATAATATCCTTTTCAAATCAACAACTTTAGAATTATCTTCTGAAGTTCAAATATTCAATATCATTCACTGTATCTTATTTGCATATCTTCTGTTTATTAATGTTTTTTGTTTTACATCTTTAGTTTCACTAACTTTCTAAGGTAAAAGCAACAATTATTTACTAATATTCAGTTTTCAGTATTTTCAGACAATATTTTTATCTCTGAAATATTGTACAGTAATTCTTGTGGTTTTCCTCAATAATATCACCTGAGATCAACAAAATCTGTATATTCACACATTTTCAGTTCTTGAGTTCATCTTCAAAGCTGTTATCTATAAATGTAGACTTTCTGAGATTCTCTTCTTCCACGAGCTTAAAAATCTAATTCTGCATAACTAGTATTAATAAAATTTTGAAAGACATACAATCAACCTTAATAACATATAAGACACTATGCTTTAACATCACTACTGTTTGCGCACGTATGTAGATGCATGTTTCAATTTCTGCATTAATCATAAAGATATAACAACATGAGTTTAAATTTCCTTTCCGTGAAAAAAAAAAAAAAAAAAAAACTTTTTCTCTTAACCAAACTAAAGTGAGAATCCCACTTAAAGTGCCTGTTTTTCAAGAGAAAAGGTCTCTTAGAGCTAAATGCTATTAATCAATATTTCTAATAAGTAACTCACCAGACTGTTCTGTCTTTGTGTGTTCATCATTTCCTATTTATCTGTTTTCATGCCAATATGAAACTTCTCTCTGCTGTACTGCTCATTTTCAATGGTTGAATTCAAATGCCTTTTGGATTACCTGAAAGCTGCTTTGGAACAGCCGAAGACATTCCATACAAAGCACTGGATGTCACTCTCCAGCTTTTAAGTTGGTTGTAGTTCCACATTTTTTGCAATGTAGCCGACTCATTAAATGATTCAATATTCCACACCATCGGTGAAGTTTTACAATTCTTGCACCTTACCCTTTTGCACCTTACCCTTTTTCTAGGAGACACCGTCCATGACTCCATCAGAGTCTTGAACTGATAGCATGAATTCTTTTGATTATTTGCTGTTTTGTATTGATCAGCAATCTTACTTAAATTTTTCTTTTTCCATGAAAAGAGATCTTGTAGGCTAATTGAATCTTCCTCCTTAACAGAATGATTATTGCCATGATTAAAGACCTTGGATTGGAGTATAACCTGTTGCTTCTGGAAAAATTTAGCTATGTAATCATAAAATGCAGCTCTCTTCCTTAATCTATTTACCTCCATCTGAAACTTATCTGGCGACAATGCCATGTATGTTTTCAGCTTTAACTTAGCTATCTCTCTGGAAAGATAAGTCATTTTTCTGTAGGCATTTGATCTTTCTTTATCAACCATCAACTTCTTTATTTGTGACTTGTTCAAATGTTCATGCAATTTCTTAATTTCAGTTGTCCATGCTTGTAAAGCCACATTTAATAAATGTATACACATAAGAAGATCTGAATACCATTTTTCCAGGCAATACAATTCCTCACGCAGCTCCTTAGTCCAAGTAAAGTCTTTTCTGGACATCTTCTTAAACATTTCATAAATATAATTTCTAACTTCTAAAGCCTTTTCCTTCCTAACTTCCTTTGCTAGCCAAATCATCTCTTCCTCAGTCTGCTTTTCAGAGATTTGCTTTAATATTCCTTCTAATTGCTTTTCAGCATTACTACTTTTCCTGTACAGTTTAACAAGGTTTTTTACCAGAGCATCTTTCTCTTTAGAGTGTTGTAATATAATTTCTTCCCATTTGCCTACTTCCAGTTCAGAGCATTTCACCTGTTCCATTTCAAGAACTTTCAAATGAAGTTTATGTGCCTTCCTTTGGAACTTCCTGGATTTCTTCCTAGGATTACATTTACAAAAAAGGTTGTATGCTTTTAATGATGACTTATCCAGTTTAAAATCTTCTTCACCTTTCTCACATAATGCTGATTGTTTCACTACTAATCTGTCTTTTGTAATGCATTCATCTTTCATGATTTTCTTCCGAGTTTTTCTGAAAATTTTAGGGGTTGTCTTGGAGCAATCCCCGAATATATCATCACTATTCCTTGTATCTACCTTCTTCAGTGGTTCTCTTAACTTTCTCAGTGGCTCGAAGTCCTTCATTAATGACTCTGCTTCTTTCTTAACTGGTTCTTCTAACTTCAGTGACTGTACTGACATCCCCAGGGACACATCTTCCTTTTCCAGTGACTTTTCTGCCTCCTGCACCTTTTTCAAAGATACAGTTACCTTCCTCATATACTCACTTTTCTTGTTTGGTGACTCTTCTTTTTTGGATAACTCTTCTGCTTTTTTCCTATGTTTTTCTCCTTTCTTCAATGGCTTATATTCCTTCTTTTGTGGGTTTTCATTCTCACTTACTGATATTTCCATTTTCTTTAATGCCTCTCTTATATTCCTTTCTAACATTGACACTTTCTTTATTGGTTCTTTTGGCATGTTTATAGGCTTTCTTGGCTCACTAATAGTTTTTATCTCCTCTATCACATCTGCTGACCTAATTTTTTTAACTCCTTTCTTTAGAGTTTCTTCTGCCTTTTTCAATAGCTCTTCAATTTTCTTCAATGATTCCCCTGTATTTTTTAACTGCTTTTTGGGCTGATTCCATGATTCTCTAGTATTCACTAGTGACTCTCTAACCTTGTTCATTAATTCTATTTTCTTTAATTGTTCTATTCTGTCCTGGGGCTCTCTTCCTTTATGTATTAATAATTCTTCTCCCTTCAGTTGTGCTACTTTCTTCATTGTAAATCCTACCTTAATTGGCTCCTCAGACTTCGTAAGTGGTTCTAATGCCTTTTTTATTGACTCTCTTGCCTTCCCTATTAAACCCTCTGATTGCAGCAACTGCTTTCTTACAATAATCAAAGGCCCTCCTAACTTTACGAAGTCAGCCATTGACTTAAATTCTTCCCCTTCCTTCAGTGTCATATCTAAATTTAGCAGTGGCTTTCTTTTCTTTAATAATTCATCGCTTGTCATCACTGGCTTTTCTGACTCCATTGGAGGATTTTGTGTTTTGTTTTGAAGCTTCAACTCCTTTTTCAAAGGTTTATCCAAATCACCTAAGAACCTATATATATTCAAAGGGTCTTTCAACTTCTGTCGAACTACCTTTTTTGGTGGCACTCCCACATTAATTTTGAGTTTTCTTGTTTTCTGTGTTTCGGTTGCTGCTGTCAGTAGATGAACTACTTTATTTAACAACTCGATTACACTTTTAATTACCTCAATTATCCTTTGAGGTTTTTCTGCCTTCGTTGACTTTACTATCTCCTTCTGTAGCCTAGTTACCCATCTTGATGGGTCTCCTGCAAATTTCACTAATTCCTCTGCCTTTCTCACATATTTCCAAGCTTTCTGTACTAAATTTTGTGCTGAGTACAAAGACTTATTTATATCCTTTAGGGGTTCTTTTTTCTTAAATGGCTCATCTGTCTCCTGTTGCCCAAGTGCCTTCTGCACTTCTGTTAACTTTGTTGACTCATCTGCAACACTCCATGACTCATTTTTCTTCTTTAGTAGTTTGCTTAATCTCTTTAGTGTTTCTCCTGTATTTCTCAAAGGCAAAGGCTGTCCTACTTTTTTCTTTGGAATATCTGCCTCTTTCAGTAACTCTCTGACACTACTCTGAAGCTCATCAATATTTTCAACCTGGTTTTTAAACATCTTCAAATACTTTTCTGAATTCATAATTGGTTCCTTTGTCTCCAAAAGGTCACCTACCCTAAGTGGCTCATCTTACTTTTTCTGAGAATATCCAATATTCTTCTAAGCTTCTGACTTCTTCCCTAGATCGTTCAATTTCTTCTCTAGCTCTTTTGCCAACTGAAGTATTTCTGTCATCCTGACTATTTTCCCTCCCTTCCTTTGTGATTCAGATGCCCTCAATGGTACTGCTACTTTCTTCAAAAGTTTAGTTCTTTACTTAATGTTTTTTCTAGCATGTACGGTGAATCTTCTCCCATTTGCAGTCTCTTACTTGTATATAATACTGGGATTCATGTTTTTTGATAAATTATCATCTTTCCTCAGCAGTTGTGGCGCATTATACACGCCATATGCATTTTCAAAGATACAGCTAGTTTTGTCTATCACTCGTGAGCCATTTTCCAAGGTATGACAACTTTATCTTAAGGCCTATCTGCTTTATGGATTTGTCCTGCCATTCTCTAATATTTATGTCTGCAGTGGATCCCCTGACTTCTTTATGAGTACAATTACCTTTCTGACTCTCAATCCTCACTTATATGATCAAATGCTTACTTTCTTAGGTTCTTCTGCTCCTTTTAATGGCCTGGTAACTTGTCGAGTCAAATTCCTCCCTTCATGGTTGATCTATTCTCTTCAGTAGCTCAGCTGCCCTCTTCTGTGGGTCAGACACACTCTTTAAGGAACTGAGATATATGGATTGCTAAGTTGTATATACTTCCTATCTTTCCAAAACCCTATGAGAGTGGTTCTAAATGATGCAAAGGTAATGTAAACCGAAATTTTTTTCAGCTCTAGAGAAGGTTAATGTGCATGGCAACAGAGAAAGGTCATCACAATTAAACTAATTACAGTCAAAATATAAAAAATCTAGTTACTGTATGCTAGAATTATTTAACTGTATAAATGTAAATAATGCTTAAAACTTTCATTCATAAAACAATACTGACAATTATTAAAACAAACTCACCAATATCAAAATTATCTTCTTAAAAGGCAGGATTTGGCAGTTGAAATACCTTTTCTTTATGTGGTTTTATTTCATGAGCAGCTGTTCCTCAGTCATATTTGGGTCAATATTTTGGTGAGGATGACTTTAAAGGTAGCCACAATAATTACCTTCCCTTGGCCAATCAATACCTGCCACTGGGCTAACATTAAAGACCTGCTTCCTACAAACAACTTGGAGCTCACATTTTTTTCAGAAAGGAGAGTGCCAACACAAAGCAGTCACAGCAAGTTAAAAAAGACAAGTTTTTAAAAGGAGAAGGCCAGGCAGGGAAAGAGAACAGGCAAAAATTGCTCATGTGATCCCATCTTGGAAATAAACATGGTTTCTTCAACCTGCAAAACCTACTTATCTATTCAAGCTTCTCCTGTGAGCATTAAGGCATAACCTCATGATGGAGGAGAGTTAGGGAAGAAAAAAAGTCTTCAAATATGAATCGAAGGACTATAAACTGATTCTCCTCAAGGAGGAATCCCATAGCCATAATGTCTAGGCCAACGAATCGTTTTGACGAACGTGAAAGATGGTTACCCTGCTAAAACCCTATCCTATGTTTCTTTAAGAACCAGGGAAGATTGATTTTGTGGAACTTGCAAAGCACCAGAATCTAAAGTTTATTCTATGTTTTTTAACATGGAAAAGATATCTAAAAATCCAGTTGCAGGATAGACAGATATATATTATGAACAAGAAAATAATATATGAAAATCTAACTTTCACTCTGAAGCACTAAAGATGACGTGCAGTCTACTATTAGTTTATTTCCCTCTTTTATTGTAGCCCCAGCATCATAAGGCTCAAGATGCAAAGGTTGTAACAACTTATATGGAGTTTTCCATGAAAAATAAAATGTCTATAATTTTTTCTAGTGTTTCTCTTATAGAATCTAACACCTTTCGTTCGTGCTTTTTGATCTCTAACACTGAGATCTAACTACCAATTCTTTTTAAAGGCAAGAGTGTGCTTCTGAACTTGCACCTGTGTTTGCCCGTCTTTTCCGTTTCTGTTTAAAAACCAAAACTTTTCCTTCT